>ML808213.1:72204-126638 GCA_009831015.1 Picea engelmannii | reverse complement strand
TTTAGGCGGGGAGCTGATGTGGAAGGAAGAAGATGCGTGGCAGGCTACGAGTGGGTGATGGACAGAAGGGGAGGCCACGCGGGCTAGAGAGGAGGAATGGATAAGCGACACATGGCAACAAGGGACAGTGGGTAGAGGGTGAGGGAAGTGACGAGAGGAGGGTCCACCATGGTTAAACACAGGGCAGCTGAGGAGAGCGTGGCTGCACGAGCGCCGTTGATCCGGCCGTAACGATCGTGGCCACTGGGAGCTGCATCAATAATTCCGGACCCCCCCCCTCGGCTTAAAGGGAGAAAGGCGGGGGGGGTCCGGAATGACCTTTACCGCCGTTGATCTGGGCGCGCTTATCTGGGCCGTTGGAGAGATGTGCCCCTGATTCCGGACCCCCCCCCACTGCTTAAAGGTCGGAAGGCAAGGAGGGTTCGGAATTTGCTGTGCGCCGTTGATCCGGGCGCGCTCATCTTGACCGCCCGATCTCGCTTACTGTTTACCACGGGCGTCATGTCGCCCAAAACCTTGGACAAGTGGGTTTTAACCCATTCATTTGATCTCTGACCCCCTTAGCAAGAAATATCACTAACACCTTCAGGAAGTTACTTGATTGGCTATGGTGGAAGTTTGCTTTCACCTAGCCCCATGTAAAGTGTTTTATTAGTTTAGGATTGTATATAAATAAGCTCCTTTGAGCATGTATATTTATTCTGTTGCTTTTATTTTTCAGCCTGTATTTTCAGTAGTGGGATGTTTTGAGCCTGACTCCATAGCCCAATAGCAAGGCACTGAAGCTACAAAATGAGTTCTTAGAGCATCATAGGTACGACTCTATCCCCCATGGAGCCTAATGTTAGCGACATTTCTTGTCCTAGGCACAAGAGTATTTGGGTCTACAAGTTGCATGAGAAGCGCCCCAGCGCAACGCGGGAGAATCTCTTGTCTGATCACAAGTCAAGCGAGCAGGCAAAGTTTTGATGTCAGGGGCCGAGATCCACCTACAAAATTGATCGACGTGCATCGGGATTTCGGGGCTGCCAATTTGGCTGGGATTTAGCACGAAGGATAGAGCCAATAGTTCAAGGCAAATATGGGTCGTCCGATCCAGTCGAGACAGGTGGCAGTTAGTCGACATATCGGGAGACGAAGAGCCTCCCATTCTTTACAGCTGAAATCGCCGATCGGTAAAATGTTGGAAGCACCTTTGGAGCCGAGCCCACGGTCCCAGCGCCAGGTCACATCAAGCAAGCCAGTGGATGAAGTGGGCCCCCTTTTAAATAGCAGATGCTACCTCAGTCGTTTATCTTAAGGACACGCGGTGCACATCCGTGCCATGTCATCTTTCGGGAATTCGAGGAGTAAGCTCTCCTCATCATTTCACCTCTCGAAACCTTGAATCCCGAAGTGCCGAAAGCGCCCAGAATCAGGCCCTTGGTTTTGGTGCCTGGTCACAAGGAGCAGGCCTGGAGGATCGGCACTAGCATTTATCATTCTGCACAAAAGGGAGGCCAAAAGCACCGAATTGAGTTTCAGAAGGGGGGCAATGTGTTCTCCAGATGCTGGTTCAATGTGATCTAAATCTCGGTACCTGCTGGGAATGAATGAAGAAGAGAAAGGGTGGTTGAAACATCGCCTCAATCATTAATTGAAAAGTATGGATGTCCCGGATAAAAAGCATACCCGAGATGGTCCTCTGTATTGGTTCTTTCCATGGAAGCCATGCCGAGTCCTCGACTGACCAGGGAAGCCTGCACACGCTAATTCAGCATTTAAGGGCTCAACTACCCCCTAGCGCGAGCCATGCATAATTAAGGTGGTGTATGATAGAGGAGTGCAGGCCAGATTTGATTGAAGAGACTCCTCGTCCCGAAAGTCCAGTAGGCCTCTGTTGGGAAAATGTTCAGGGATATATATACTTAGTTTTGATATTTTTCAAGCTATCGATGGTAGAGAGAAGCTCCCGATTGTAATGTTTTAACAGACACTCTAGTTCTTTGGTTATGCATCTATATGTAAGATTTCTTGTTTAATGAAAGACAATTTCCTTATTCCATCTAGTTTTCATCTCATACTGAGGGAGTTCATGATTGAATGATTCACATGAATTATTGCAGTTGTGTTATGATAAAGGATGTATTGTGGCACTATTGTATTCTCTGGTTTTCTGCGTTTGAATGTAAGAAGATATCACGTTTAAATGCATTCTCCTACAATCTGCTAGAAACCTGATGATGACAACAGACCTTTGCATCTCTCTGATACAAGTCTTCCCCCTACTCACCCTTACTACAAATCACTATTTGGAGTATGTCTAAGACCTCACTTGCCCATGCATGCCTGGCCTAGTTTCAAAGTTAAAACAATATCGTCCGAGTTTACTTCCATTCGATCACCCCTTTCATACACAAATCGTGACATAAATTGATGGGCGTTGGGCTATGCTCCTGCTGCAATCCAGGACTGCCTTCCGTCGCCAACACCTGTCTTGGGTACAACCTCTTATAGATAAAGCATATGTGTTATGACCATCCATGATTTTCCACCTCATCTCTTCAGATAAGAAGGATGAAACTACATCATCATACTTCAATGTAGATTGAGTGGTACTACCAATTTCTACAACCAGATTATCCTAAGAGTCTGGCAAAGAACATAACAAATTAATACACTTATCTTCTTCTACAATCGTAATATTAACAAAGACAAGTTGAATTACCAGAGTATTAAAGGAATTTAGATGTTCTATCACATAATCTCCATCTTCCATCCTAAGATGATACAACTTCTTTCGAAGAAACAACTTGTTTACCAGGGACTTTGATTGATACAAATTCCCTAACTTATCCCATAGTTCATTGGCTGTAGATTCTCCTGAGACATTCAACAACAATGAATCTGCCAGGCATAGTCAAATAGTACTCCTTGCTCTTCTATCCAACTTCTCCCCATATTCCTTAGACATACCAGTAGGTGGTGTACTAGTATTTTGTGTACTAGTAGGTTGTGTACCAGTTGACTGTGTGCTAGTAGGCTGCATACCAGTGGGCTGTGTACCAGGATCCACAATGATCCATTGTTATTTGTCTACACTAAGGTCCTCCATCTTGATCTTCCATAGCTCAAAGTTTTTACTGTTGAAATTCTCTATCTTGATTCTAGAAGAGCTCATCATTCCTCTTTCTACACTCGAATCACCATTGCAACAACTCCCACTAAACCCAGGTTTATCACAGACCCAAGATAAACTTGATCTATCAAGACTGAGCCAAACCCTCAATAACAAAGGCTTCCCTCTAAAGCCAAAAATGAGCTCTGATACCACATGTAAGTTTTAAACATGTGAAGTAAAGTAATGCATATAGATTCTTAAGAAAAATAGAAATTAATCAATGGCTCATACACATTGTACACATAGATTTATACTAGAAACCCTTAACCGGGAGAAAACCTTTCAATGCTTCATTGTATTAATTTCACCATTCACCATACAATATATATACAATGTTTTCAAGTATTCTGTACATACCATAACCCTAATCCCTTAATACAGGATTAATTTAGAAAACCGCTAAAAATATTAAAATCCACTAAAATAGAAAAAACGTAGATGCAGTTGTCGAATCTGACGTGCCCACACACACAGATGCAAAGAATATAACACATACCCAATAATTCCATGATCCTGTTGAAAGCCTTTGGCAAGAAGCCTAACTTTGTATCTGTGAATCTGTCCATCTGCTACGCTCTTGGTCCTATAGACCCATCTACATATGAAAAGTTTCCTCCAAGAAGGAAGGGGAACCAGATCCCAAGTCTGGTTCTCGAGGAGGGAGTTATACTCCTCCTACATGGCGGATTTCCAGCAGCCTCACCATAAGAATGTGGATCTAAAGACTTAACCAAGAAAGTATGCTTGGAGGGCAATGGTTTAGTGGCAGTGAGTGCAACAGGAGGCTCCTCAAAATTGGATCGAGTCCTCCTAGTATTGGCTGGATCACCAATGAGATCCCCTACATCCTAAAGAATAGTTTGTGCCCACTTGAGCCTCTTCTCTGGCTCTACAACTACATATGGATTCTAAGACTCTACATCTGACTTTACTGACTCTAAATCTGAATCATCTAAATCACAAATCTTGTCTGAAGAAGAATCGACATGTGCATGCTCATCATCTCGGACAGGTGGAATAATGAAGGTGTCTGCATGCGATTGTTGAGGTACATGCTATATAATTTCCTTGAATTAGAAACTTCTCTTAATGATGAATCAATATGAGGAAAGGTAAATAAGTCTATATTCCTTCACACCATTAGGGTAGCCAACAAAAATGCACTCAGTGCTCTGTGGATCAAGTGCCTTCCTCTTTTAAGAGGGAGTCTGGGCCCATGCACGTGAATCGAAAATGCGAATGTGGGTCACTTTCGGTTTGAGGCCACTCCAAGCCTCATAGGGGGTCTTATCCTTGAAAGATCTATGGGGAGATATATTTTGGATGTATTTTTCACAATTAAGTGCTTCGGCCCATAGTATCTGTGGTAGTGAATTTGCATGTAGCATGAGAGATGCCATCTCCTTTGGAGATCTATTTTTCCGCTCAACAAATCCATTTTGCTGCGGAGTATAGGGAATTGTATGCTGCAACTGAATCCCTGCCTCATGGAAAATATCATGGATCTCATGATTGACATACTCTCCTTTGTTATCAGTTTGGAGGACTTTGATATTCTTTTCGGGCTGTGTCTTAACCAAGGCTTTAAAATCTTTGAGGTGTTGAAAGACCTTGGATTTTTGCATGAGAAAGTATATCCAAGTAAAACGTGAGAAATCATCAACAAAAATGAGAAAAAACCTCGCTTTGCTGAGGGATGGATGCGTAAAAGGACCGATAAGGTCACTATGGATCAGATATAAAGGTGCATAAGCTCTCTGAGACTTTCCTTTGTCGAATTTCTCTTGAGGGTGTTTTTTGAGAAGACATCCCTCACATACTCCCTTGGAGAAATGGATGTATGGTAGACCATCAACCAATATTTTCTTGCTAATATATTGCATGTATCTTAAATTCAAATGTTCAAACCTTTCATTCCATATCCTACTACTTTCATCAACATGAGTAAGCAGTAAAATAGAATCAGGTTCAATGAATTCAGAAAATGTTTACAATCTAGACTGATGATTTACCTCATCGGTAACAACCCTAGAGTTGGTTTGCATGTTGTAGATTTACACGACATTTGGTGTGAATATTATTTTCATTCTAGTGCCAGAATTCATCTGATACATGGAGAGAAGTTTGACGCAAATTTTGGGAACGTGCAACACATTCTCGAAGCTTACGTTGGTGAGTTCAATCCTTCCTTTGTCAATGAATTCGACATAAGAGATGTCCCCCATTAGAATAGGATGACCTTTGAACACATCCAATGAAGAATGTACTTCTTTGGAGGAATCCATGTGATGTGATTCTCTTGAATCAATGATCCAAGCATCGGGATAGGAGTTGATGGCAATCAAGGCACGGATAGAATTGCAGCACCGAGTGATGAGATGTCCAGAAAATCCATTTCAATTTGGATGTATATGTGTAGAGCCCCACGGTATTTCAGAACCAAATGTCATTCAAGTCTTTGATAACTAGCTTGGTGTGCAAGGTATGAAGGGTATTGGTGAACTCTAGAATTTCTTGGCCCCTCTCTTGCCGCAGTGTGGTTCATCTCATGTACTATTCCTCATAGTTTCCAACAAGGTAATACTGTTCCTTTATGACATCCACAAAAAAATCCCAAGTGGGCTCGACCCCATATATTCCAGACTCCTCTGTGGACCTTTTCTCCCAGTAATTTTCCCACCAATGTTTGACATGGGGGAGATATTTAAGGAGTGTGAAGGTGATCTTTTCTATGTCAAAAAAATTATGAACATAGAAATAACCTTCTAACAGATTTAACCATTTGTCTAGGGCATCCGCATCTATCCGTCCTTCAAATATAGGAATATCAAAATTAACATGTAACTTGACAGGATGGGTGCTTCCAAAGTGACTGTTTGATGAAGATGCACCTGTTTCTATCGACAATCATTGAAGGATGTGGGAAAAATTCTCCATCATTTCGTCCCTCTGTCGCGTGAGAGCTTTCTCAAGAAACAAATTTATAGGATCGTCTGTTCCGTTTTTTTTATTTTCTTCCACCATGGAGGGTTTCTTGGGCGTGCGAGAGCAATTGTCTTCAAGAGAGACAATGTCGAGACCCAACTTGCTATACTCGAACCTCATCGGGGACATGCACTGAAAAATGATCAAGAGCAGTCTGATACCACTGATCTAGATTATTTTCGGCACGAAATGAGAGCGGGGATATAATAAAGAAATGCATAGAGATATAAAATATATTCAATAATATCACATAAATGTATTAGAGATTCAACCATAAACACATATATACAGTAATACACAATTTCTATTAATGAAATAAATGTACAGAGACTATAAAAATACAGAGTGAAAGACTTGCTAGAATGGTGGCAGCTTATCTCTAAGAAGAGATGCGACGGCTACTCACATTCGCAAGAAGATGATTACAATGAGGCTCTGAAGGAATTTTAAAATAAACAAGAATGCCAAAAACCTAACCCTAGGAGATGAAGCACCAAAAGTCATGTGGGCCTCGTTTGGGTAAGTTAGTACATCAACTTCCCAAGGTCATAACTTTTGGATACGATCTTCGTTTTAGGCGTATGATAGCCCGTTGGAAAAGTATCATCATGGATATTGATTTTGGGGGCTCAATCATGCCTTTGGCTATCATTGAGAAGCTTGATCTTGAAAAACCTTCATTTAGGCCCTCAAAATGGTCCCGAAAGTTAAAACTGCTAAAAATAGTAAATTGCCAAAATTGTCAGAAAACTATTTTGAGCCAGTTGGAAAAGGTGGGTGGCCACCAATATCCCTATGGATTAATCCTCCCTCCTTAAGAAGAAATGGTATCCATTGCGTTGAGTGTCCAGGGAGAGGAAAAAGCATTTGCTGAATCTGAATCTTGGTGAGTTGCTTACCTTGCTGGAGACGTCGCGTTGCTCGGTTTGTGGAAGGCTATCATGAGCATGTGTCTAGAAGGGTTTAACCTTTTTAACCAGTCTGGATACATGAGATTCTTTTGTGTAGAAGGAATCTTTACACTTTTCTAAAATATTTTCGACCTGCTTCTGTTGGATAGAAGGTGCTTGGGCTGAGACTCTAGTGGTTGCAATATCCTCTTGTTCACCTTTTGAACAAATTGTGAAGAAGCTGATTTTTGTGGTACGAGATACTACCTTGCAGGACTTTTTAAGTGGGACAATAGTTGAAACTACCTCTGGTATTCTGTAGAGATGACCCCCCAGAGAAACAATGACATTGCGGGGTTGAGACTCATAAACAACATGGCACTTCCACATATATGGTTGGCCCAAGAGAACATCATAGAAATCTAGTGGGGCAACATCACCTAATACCTCATCCTTGAAGGGATGGATGTCGTATGATAATCGACACTGCTGGATGACACAAAGATCTCTTCCTTGGTGAAGCCACCCGATGTTGTATGGTTCCAGGTGTGGTGTTCTCGACAATCCCAACTGTTTAATGACCTCTGCTGAGATGAGGTTATTCTGGATTCCTCTATCAATAAAATACAGTGGGGTCCCCTTAACCCACATCTGTGAATGAAAAAGGAGCTCCCCCTCTTCAGGATATTTTGGTTCTTCTTGTTGAATTGTTGCGATCGCGAAAATAGCAGTGAGGTTTTTGTCGATGATATGTATTTTACCAGTATTTTCATAATCAGATTTTGAATTAGGGTTCAGCTCCTTGTCTTTGATCTCGACCACCAATGACTGCTTTTAGAGACATTCATTGGTGTTGTGCCAAGGGATTTTTTGGAAATCACACCATTTTCTGGTGTCCTTCTTTGTCTTCCTATGACCCTTGTTTTCCCGTGGCTTGGATTGGTTTTTGGGAGATTGTTTGTTAGGGATGTCTTTGTCATACTTTGGTTGTTGTGGATTTGCAGAACCTAACTCCCATTTGTTCTAGTGCTTAAATATCTGCTCGATTTTAACATCATATCGATAAGCAACACTGATTGATGAGATGTCTAGAAAATCTATTTCAGTTTGGATGTATCTGTGTAGAGCCCCACGGTATTTCAGAACCAAATGTCCTTCAGAGTCTTTGATACCCAGCTTGGTGCACAAGGTATGGAAGGTATTGGTGAAATCCGAAATTGCTTGGCCCCTCTCTTGTCGTAGTGTGGTCCATCTCATGTACTGGTCCTCATAGTTTCCAACATGGTAATATTGTTCCTTTACGACATCCACAAAAAAATCCCAAGTGGGCTCGACCCCATATATTCTAGAATCCTCTGTGGAACTTTTCTCCCAGTAAGTTTCCCACCAATGTTTGACATGGGGGAGAGCTTTAAGGAGTTCAAAGGTGATCTTTTCTTTGTCAAAAAAATTATGAACAGAGAAATAACCTTCTAACAAGTTTAACCATTTTTCTAGGGCATCCGCATCTATATGACCTTCAAATACGAGAATATCAAAATTAACCTATACCTTGAAAGGAGAGGTGCTTCCAAAGTGGTTGTTTGATGAATATGTGCCTGTTTCTATCAGAAGGCGTTGAAGGATGTGGGAAAAATTCTCCATCATTTCCTCCCTCTGTCGCGTGAGAGCTTGCTCGAACAACAGATTTATAGGATCGTCTACTCCATCATTTTTCTTTTCTTATGCCATGGAGGGTTTCTTGGGCATGCAAGAGAGATTTTATTCAAGAGATACAAGATCGAGACCCAAATTTCTATACTCGGACCTCTTCGGGGACATGCACTAAAAAACGGGTAAGAGAAACCTGCTCTGATACCACTCGTCCGAATTATTTTCGGCACAAAATGAGAGCGAAGATATAATAAAGAAATGCACAAAGATATCACAGATATTCAATAATATAATAGAAATGTATCAGATATGCAACCATAAACACATATATATAGTAATAAATGATTTCTATTAATGAAAGAAATCTACAGAGGCTGTAAAAATACAGAGTGAAACACTCGCTAGAATGGTGGCAGCTTATCTCTGAGAAGAGATGCGACGGCTACTCGCATTCGCAAGAAGATGATTACAATGAGGATCTGAAGGCATTTTTAAAATAAACAGGAATTCAAAAAACCCTAGACATCCAAAAACCTAACCCTAGGAGATGAAGCGCCAAAAGTCATGTGGGCCCTGTTTGGGTAAGTTAGTACATCAACTTCCCAAGGTTGTAAATTTTGCATACGATCTCTGTTTTAGGCATATGATAGCCCGTTGGAAAGGTATAATTGAGGAGATTCATTTTGGGGGCTCAATCATGAATTTTTCTATCAATAATAATATTTATATCGAAAAACCTTCATTTAGGCCCTCAAAATGGCCCCAAAAGTTAAAACTGCTAAAACTAGTAAATTGTCAAAATTGCCAGAAAACTGTTTTGAGCCAGTTAGAAAAGGTGGGTGGCCACCGATATCCACCTGGATCAATCCTCCCTCCTTAGGAAGAAATTTTCTTCATTTCATTGAGTTTCCAGGGGAGAGGAAAAAGCGTTTGGTGAATCTGAATCTTGGTGAGTTGCTTGCCTTGCTAGAGATGTCACGTTGCTCGGTTTGTGGAAGTCTATCCGGAGCATGTGGCTGGAAGGGTTGGAACTTTTTAACTAGTCTGGATACATGAGATTGTTTTGTGCAGAAGGAATATTTACACTTTGCTACAATCTTGTCGACCTGCTTCTGTTGGATAGAAGGTTCTTGGGTCGAGGCTGTAGTGGTTGCAGTATCCTTTTGTTCAACTTTTGAACAGATTGTGAAGAAGATGAATTTTGTAGTATGAGATACTACCTTGCGACACTTTTTAGGTGGGACAGTAGTCATAACTACCTCTGGTTTTCTGTAGAGATGACCCCCCAGAGAAACAATGACACTACGGGGTCAAGACTCATAAACAACATGGCGCATCCACATATATGGTTGGCTCAAGAGAACATCACAGACATCCAGTGGGGAAACATCACATAATACCTCATCCTTGAAGGGATCAATGTCATATGACAATCAACATTGTTGGATGACATGAATATCTCATCCTTGGTGAAGCCACCCTATGTTGTATGGATACGGGGTGGTGTTGTCGACAATCCCAACTGTTTGATGACCTCTGCTGAGATGAGGTTATTCTGACTTCTGCTATCAACAATAAAATGCAGTGGGGTCCCCTTCACCCACATATGTGAATGAAAAATGTGCTCCCCCTCTTTAGGATCTGTTGGTTCTTCTGGTTGAATTGTTGTGGTTGCGACAATAGCAGTGGGGTTTGCGTCGATGATCTATCTTTTACTAGTATTTTCAGAATCAGATTTTGAATCAAGGTTCAACTCCTTGTCTTTGATCTCCACCACCAATGACTGTTTTGAGCGACATTCATCGGTGTTGTGTCAGGGGATTTTGTGGAAATCACACCATTTTCCGATGTCCTTCTTTGTCTTCCTATGACACTTATTTTCCTGTGGCTTGGACTGGTTTTTGGGAGACTGTTTGTTAGCTCCATCTTTGTCATACTTTGGTTGTTGCGGATTTGCATACCTGAACTCCCGTTTATTCTGGTGCTTACATTTCTGCCCGATTTTAATAACATATCGATAAGCAACATCGAGTGATGAGATGTCCAGAATATCCATTTCAGTTTGGATGTATCTGTGTAGAGCCCTATGGTATCTCATAACCAAATGTCATTGGGAGTCTTTGGTACCCATCTTGGTGTGCAAGGTATGGAAGGTATTGGTGAAATCTAGAACTGTTTGGCCCCTCTCTTACCGCAATGTGGTCCATCTCATGTAATGGTCCTCGTAGTTGCCAACAGGGTAATATTGTTCCTTTACCGCATCCACAAAAAAATCCCAAGTGGGCTCGGTCCCATATATTCCAAACTCCTCTATGGAACTTTTCTCCTAGTAAGTTTCCCACCAATGTTTGACATGGGGGAGAGATTTAAGGAGTGCGAAGGTGATCTTTTCTCCGTTGGAAATATTATGAACAGAGAAATAACCTTCTAACAGATTTAACCATTTGTCTAGGGCATTCGCATCTATCTGACCTTCAAATACGGGAATATCAAAATTAACCTGTACCTTGAAAGGAGAGGTGCTTCCAAAGTGGTTTTTTGATGAATATGATTTTGTTGCTATCGACAGACATCGAAGGATGTGGGAAAAATTATCCATCATTTTGTCCCTCTATCGCGTGAGAGCTTGCTCAAGAAACAAGTTTATAAGATCGTCTACTCTGTCATTTTTATTTTCTTATGCCATGGATGTTTTCTTGGTCGTGCGAGAGAAATTGTATTCAAGAGAGACAAGCGCAAGACCCAACTTTTTGTACTCAGACCTTGTCGGGGACATGCACTCAAAAATGATCAAGAGCAGCCTGCTCTGATACCACTGATCCAGATTATTTTCTGCACAAAATGAGAACGAAGATATAATAAATAAATGCATAGAGATATCGCAAATATTCAATAATATAACATAAATGTATCATATATGAAACCATAGACACATATATACAGTAATACATGATTTATATTAATGAAATAAATGTAGAGAGACTGTAAAAATACAGAGTGAAAGACTCGCTAGAATGGTGGCAACTTATCTCTAAGAAGAGATGTGATGGCTACTCGCATTCGCAAGAAGATGATTACAATGAGGCTCTGAAGGAATTTTTACAATAAAAAGGAATTCCAGAAACCCTAGACATCCAAAAAACTAACCGTAGGGGATGAAGCACCAAAACTCATGTGCGCCCTATTTGGGTAAGTTAGTACATCAACTTCCGGGGGTCGTAACTTTTGCATACGATCTCCGTTTTAGGCGTATGATAGCCCATTGGAAAGGTATTGTCAAGAATATTAATTTTGGGGGATAAATCCTTCCATCTAACATTGTTGAGAATATTGATGTCGAAAAACCTTCATTTAGGCCATCAAAAAGGCCCTAGAAGTTAAAACTGCTAAAAATAGTAAATTGCCAAAATTGCCAAAAAATTGTTTTGAGCCAATTGGAAAAGGTGGGTGGCCACTGATATCCACCTAGATCAACCAATGCACCATAGTGGTGGTATAGAGTGATATGGACACACACCAGTAGTTACGGGAGTGAACTGCCACCTAGTCTAGTCTCTCAGGCTGTTACGGGAGTGAACTACCACCTAACTGAGTTAACTAGTCAACTAGTCTTCAGTTAACTAACTAAACAGAGAGTAGTGAGGACTAGATCAGGGAATCAAGGGTAATGCACAAGTATTGTGATGATCCCAAGGAAATTTCACATTAGTTGGTGATGATCCCAATGTTGCATGGTGACAAAACAAATGCAGCATCTAAGCTCAACTCAACTAGTCAAATTGAAGTGTCAATTGAAAGAGAATATTCTCCAGGTGGAATATTCTCTCCTAAAATATAGGATACTGGATAATGACTAATTATGACTAATAAACAAGGAAAAACCTTAGGAAAAATAAATCCTAGGTGTGTGTGAAGTAACTCCAACTCCTTTTGGCTTGACTATTGCAATATGTGTGTGTGTGTGTGTGTGTGATTTTTGTTCCACTAAATTTGGTGAAGCTTCTAGCTAGTGGTCAGTTGCTAGATTCGGCAGACCCACCAAATATTATATTTTTTTGAAATTTCAATCATGGGTTTTCATTGGGAATTTTCCCACTGCCACGTGGTAGCCCATGAATAGGTCACATGGCAGACACCTATTGGTCCACGTCAACCAATATACCATTGTCCTGTCACATCTGCGCCACATCACTTTACGAATGCCACTTCAACTTCCAACTCAGCCTTCCACATCAACGCCACATCATTGTATGGACTACATGGACTACCACGTGGCACAATCTTACTGGTCCATAGAATGACCTAGAAATGCCAAATATGAGTGACACGTGGAAGCCTCTGGTGTTGCCATGTCACCATGATGACATCATGACACGTGTCACCTCCTTCTCATGTCACGTATGTTGTACATATGTCGACATCATTCATACTAATGCTGATGTCAGTAGTATGGATGTAGACTCATCCCCCTACTAATTGGGCTAGGTTGACCAAACTTTGATCGCAAATATCTTTCGATCCGTAACTTCATTTGAGGAGCCATTTGTGCTATTGGAAATCTTTCTACACGTTCTTCGTGATGATGTCATTTTCACTGAGTTTTGAGAAATTTGATTTTTTTCCCTTTCGTTGTCTACTGAGGCCATTCTAAGCATCCTGAGTTGCTTTTGTGAGTTATGAGTTGTTCTTAGTCTTCTCTAGATCCTTTTTGGATCAATTAGGTACTCCATAATGGTTCTATTTCATAGAGATATAGAAATTTCTATCTATAACTTTTTTTTGTTCAAGAATCATCTTCCCTTCTTCATCTAATTCTAGAAGTTCTATTTACACTAGCATAGTTTGTCCCAGAAACTTTTTTAGGAAAGATAAATGAAAAACCTTATGAATGTGAGAAGAAGGAAAATATAACTCATATGTCACTTTTCCAATATCATGAATCATCATGTAGGTTCCATAAAATTTTGGAGCTAATTTACGATTCTTCTTATCTTTTAGAGTAGATCACTTATAAGGTTGCAGTCTCAAAAATACCCAATCACCCTCCTCAAATTGTCTTTTACTTTGATGTTGATATGCTTGTTTCTTCATCTTGTTTTGTGCCATTTGAGGTTTTCCTTAATATTTTTCAAAGTTATTTAGTCTTTTCCATATGTGACTCTACTACCTCCACTTTGAAATGGTCCTGCAAAAAGTATGAGATACTAGGAGTTGGATATCCATAAAGGGATTCAAATGGGGACATCTTAGTATATGTGAGATAGGTGGTATTATACCACCATTCTGCTAGAGGAAGCCACTTCACCCATTGATATTGCTTTTCTTAATAATACCAACATAGATAACCCTCTAAACATTTGTTAACTATTTATGTCTAACCATCTATTTTTGGATGATATGCTGAGATCATAGCTAGTGTTGTTCTGCTCATCTTCCATAATTCTTTCCAAAACTTTCCCATGAATTTTGGATCTCTGTCACTTACTATTACTATAGGAAATGCACGAAGTCCATGAATTTCATTCATGAACACTTCCACTACTTGACTTGTTGTATATGTACTTTGAATTCCACAAAAATGTTCATATTTTGTGAGTCTATCGACAACCCCAAAAATTACATCCTTACCTTCTAATTTGGGTAAACTTGTAATGAAATCCATTGATATCTCTTCCCATATTTGATTATGTGTGTGTGTGTTACATAATGTTTATCCTGCAAATAGATGAAACTTCCCTTGGATTACTAGACCCCTATACCAAGACATAAACAATACAAGTGGACACTAACATCCCTTTAAACTTGTCTTAACCAATCATAATGAGAAGGAGAGAAATGATATGATGAACCTATTTCGACGTTTTTCCTCATTGCTTCCAATCCCTGAGCTTGATCTTCAAAATCCCTGGTGAAAATTGATATCTGCAATGGAAAAAAAGGAAAACAAATATCTCCTACTCTATAAGATTATATAAGAAAAGTTTATATACAAATATTAGAGCAAGGATAGAAAAAAAAATGTAACAAGACATAAACTTGAAGGAAATAGGCCAAGTATATATTGAATTGGAAATCCAAAAAGAGGCACTTGAAAAGCGTGATTGACAATGCAACAGTTCTCCAAGATCTCCTCATCCAACCCTTGCATGAATCTTGGCATAAAAATGCAGATGCTTTCTCTAGAATCAAAGGCTTGATACCTCAATTATTCCCCCCTTCACCTTGGTAATACCTTCAATGCATAGGTTTGAGAGGCACAAACACCATGATAAAATGAAGGATATGGTTGGGGATATGGATCCATAAGGTTGGGATCTGATCCTAATATAAATACATAACATAGGGGTCAAACACAACCAACCTCATCCCAAGAGAGTTGGCCCATAGAATAAGTTGGAGGATCCCACAATTCTCTCTAACAAGACCGACGCTCCCCTTTAGTGAGAGAGAGGGTGCCATCCTATATAATGGTTCTCCCCTAACATGGAAAGGGGGGTACCATTCCATGAAGTGGAACTCCCCTAGCATGGCCAAGGGGCACCACTCTTCATAAATACCCAAAAAGATGGTCTCTTTTTTCAAGAAAAAGGTGTGTTTTGACCTTGAAATGATGGGTTTCTTCCTTCCTCCAGCATGATGTCTAGAGTCTAGATATCTACCCCCCCAAGATTCACTTCATCCACTGACTCTTATGTTGTCGCCAATTTTTTTAGTAGATGGAGAAAAAGGGTCAACAGACAAAGGTGGGTGAAAAGAAGGTTAAGTTACGAGATCTAGGGAAAGAATCGACTTAACATCTACGAGATATGGAGAAAGAATCGACTCAATAGAAGAGGTGATTGTTTCATTTTTTAATGAGCTGGTCACAGAGAAGAAAATTATGCTCGCAAGGAAGGTTTCATTTTTACACAAGATTGAAACTAGATATTATGCTTAAAGGCCCTCTGTTTCATTTTTTAACGAGCTTGACACAGAAAAAAGAACTTTGCTCGAACTCGGTTTCATTTTTTAACGAGATTGAAATCAATAAATAAAATATGCTCAAATACCTCTACTTGATCATGGCTTCCAAGAGGAAAATTCTCTAGAAGGAATACATGTCAAGGGACAAACCTCAATCATGGATTCCAAGAGATATTCACTAGATGGTAGAATCACACTCTTAAAGGAATACATGTCGAGGGCCGTGATAGGGGTAGGGATATCAGGCTCTAATATCCCTATCAAAGAGATCACCATTTCAACTACTGGATCTAAATCATAAGAAGGGAGATATTCCTTCTCATTCGAATTTGAATGCATGGGACAGGTTGCCACATAATTTACCTACGACGAGGAAGATGTCACTAACATATAAGGATCATTTAGGGAATTTGGATGGTTGACCGTCATATGAGGGAAAATGAATGAAATATGGTCTATGGTCACTATGTTTCCATTGTGAGGGAAACACATCATTTGAAGGACTGTGGACACAAGATATTTCATAGCATAAACATAGTCTCACTCAAGGAGCAAATTAAAATCCAAGGGGTCATGGACTGCCATCACATCAATATGGACAATTTTCCTTCCTAGAGTAACATGAAACTGAGGAAGGATCCCTAAAGTTTTACTATCCCTTATGTTAAAATCCAATAGATTCTAAGTCACTGACGCAAGCTGAGGAGAACCTAAATCTTTCCAAGAAATGGAGGATAAAATACTAACTGATGCACCTTCATAGAAAATGGTATGAGGAACATCCCTACAAAAAACCTGAACAATGATTTGGAAAGGTATATAGGAAGGGAGATAGGATTCCGACAGTGCACCTCAATCTAAAATAATGGCCTCATTACTAGGAGGGGGTTCTGTTGGAATGGGTGAAGTGCCCCCTTATCGAGAAGAATCCATAGAAAAAAGAAAGAGTTGAGGGATATCCTCACTCTTCAAAGGAGGAGTGGGATTGACCAAGGGTGGTATTGGATAAACCACGTTATCTTCACTCTCCAAGGGGAGAGTGGGATCGATCGAAGGTGAAATCGAATCGATCACTTGATCGAATGACTCAACTGATGATGGAACCAGATGGATTTCTCGATTAATCGGATTGACCGATGCTGGAATTGGATTGACCAGTTCATCAACCAATGGTGGGTTGGGAGATGGAAGTTCTTGTTGGACATCAACAATATTTTCCAATAGATATGAAGCCTCATCCATACGAGGCTTGAGGTAACTGTGGTTCATCTCCTTACATAACAAGCAAGGAAATATGACTTTACCCTTCTTACTTCCAACCTAATTATCACTAGTTGATATTTTTTCACCAGTATGACCTGCAACGACTAATCACACGGGTTGAGAAACATGAGACCACACTTCTACAACCTTGGGAATACTTGGGAAATATTTAAGAAGGTGGTCACCCTTGAAAAGCATGCAAGGGAATTTGGGCTTGCGATGTGGCTTGATAGACTTGTCGACATTATAAACACTCCCAACATGATGAACAATAGATGGTTGGTCACTTCCAACATGTCTTGCAATGGTTGGAAGTTTACCCCCTAGATTATTTTTCTTCTTCTTAATCTTCCTTTTCTTCTTCTTCTTATCCACCTTGTTACTAGTTGGAGAGATTTCACTGGGGGAAGATGAAGAACACGAAGAAGACACTACATGTGAAGAAGGCAGAGGATTGACATGAGGTTGATGGTCCAGGGGTGGAGTACTTACAGATGAAGAACTAGGAGAATTTTTGTTCACCAGAGTGGAAAACAACTAGACCGATAACCCAATAGTGAGTCCAGGAAGAGTCAAAGTAGTGATATAAGGAGAAGCAACGTTTCCCACAGAAGGAGAAAAAAATGGTATATTGGGAAAAGGGGTTCCTTCATTGGTAGTTCCAGGAACTGAAACCATAGAAACAAACTCAACCCTAAGGTATTTTCTAGAGAAAAAAAATAGCACACACTAAAACATCTAGGAAGCAAACCAAAAAAACGAACCTTTTCACAGTGAATGTGCTAGTTGGTGATGAAATCCAATGTCGCATTATCAATATGAAAAATTGGTTGAGATAGAGAAGATGGATCAATTATGTTGGCGACCTGCTTAATGGACTTACACCTTGGTGCAAGTTCCCTCGCATTTTATTCATGGGTTACCATCGAAGGAGCCCAAGTGATTTTGACCAACGTCTGACCCAGGTACAACAAAGAATCCCCTTCACCACCACCTTGTGTATGAACCCTAAAGATAAAGGCCACTAAGGTTACCAATTCGTAATTAGCCTCCGAGAGGGTGCAATCGAAAGTCAGGATCAAGAGTATGGGAAGAATATCAAGTCTAAAATTCTTCAAGAGAACTGAAGACAAGTGGACCGATAAAATCCAAAGGACCTCGAATAGATTTGAGATTCATGAAGCACATATACCTAATGAAACTAGTGACACTTCAATAAGAACCCCCAGTATACAATATTTCCACTATGTTTGGTTAAGATTTGGAGGGGTAATCTTCACTACTCTCCCACACACGACCTCATTTTTAGCCCTTATCGCAAGATTCTATGTTTTTTTATGGATTTGGAAACTCATTCTCAACACCTATTCCAAATCCCTACACTTAAGCTAATGTAGGTTTGCAAATCCCTAGAAAGAAAAAATTCTAGATAGATTTTAATTAGCGCTTTTGTTGAAGGAAAATCTCCCTGCAGACAGGTAGATCTCCTATTGAGAGCTAGACTCTTAACACTTAAGACAGAAGACACTTAACATGGACACTGACTTCCTTTCAGATCTATACAAACTAATGCATGAGGAGGAAGGAGAGAAGAAGTACCTTTTACCGACGTTTGTCCCTGCACGCTCCGAGTTGAGCTCCGATATTTCGCTCCTCGATGAGTCCCGTAGACAAACAATGGTACAACCACTTCCTACCCTAATGATATTAGCTCGAAAATAGATCTATCTTTCAGCGACAAGTTCATGTAATATCAAACGTAAACTAGAAAGAAACAGGCCAAGCGTGTCATATTGATGAGAACGATGACAGAAGTAACTTACAATCGTAGATGCGAATGTGATAGCTTCGTCAAGTCCCCTTTGTCTAACCCTTGCTCAAAAGATCCACGACCTGGATGACAACAGCTTCACTGATTACTCTCCTCCAGTCCACTGTGTGTTTCCTTTGAGATCATAGTTTTCATGCTTGCAATTCTTCCCCCTTTCCACCATGATAGATCCTGTTTACATAGGTTTAGAGAGGCTTAACCTCTTGAGGTATCTTTAGGGTAAGTTGAGGATTTCCCTCCTTGAACCAAGGATATTCTCCTAAGATCATGACTAAACCAAGAATTCGAATGCAATTGCTTTCCAAGATTGAAAGATCCTCCCCTTATTCTCCTCCATAGATCAACTGCTGCCCAGATTAGACAACGCTCCCTCAAAAGGGGCATCAGGGCGCTATAGCGCTCCCTAGTAGGCTTTAGGGGGGTGCCAGTGCTCTAAAGATCTGTAGTGCTCCTTCAGAGGGAAAATTTGGTGTTATAACACTCCCTAGCACCTTGTAGGGGAGCGCCAACGCTCCTAAGGGTGATGTAGGGGAGCGCTCCCTTCTAAAACTTTAGTTTGAAAGCTTCTTTCAGGTGGCAAGAGATACCTGACTTCAGTTAACAATCCCTCTTCCTCCAAATCAGGTGTTTGAGGTATTCTAAGTGTCTCCTTAGTGTCGTCATCGTGGCAGTATGCTTTGCTTGACATTTGCGACACTTGTCAACAACATGCGACACTTGCGACAGTTGTGAGCAACATGCGACACTTGCGACACTTATCAAAGAGAGTAATGTTTATGTGTAACAGATTGTCCCCCAAAGTATGAAGTTAGAACATGAGAATTGATAACTGAAATGCTTTGTAGACTTTCGAGAAAGGGTATAGATGCGGAGAACCTGATAGAAGCTGCACACAAACACCCAACAAATATTTATGACACGTTTCAAAACCCAAGGCAGGCATACCTATGCTTGGGTGATCAAGACTTGCAAGATATGGCCGCCATAAAATACACTGTGGATCCATAATTGTATTGATAAAAAGGGTATAGCCACCGAGGATATAGTTTGGATCTATACATGAACTGAACTGATCGTAGCCACGAATAATACACAGTGGATCTACGAGATGACAAGACATAGCCATGACCAATACAAAGTGGATCTATGTAACAATATATATGTGTTATTGTTCAAGAGAAACTCCTTCGCAACCTGGGCAAAGTACATATCAAAGTGATCACTCAACCCAGGGTCTTCTTACCGATCCTGATGAAGTATGAATCTAACCACGTGAATAGATGTCCTGATGTCAAACATGGCAGAAACCACTTGATTACCGGTCAATGATGTAAATCGTTAACAAGCGCGAGGGAGATCACCATTAATGTCAATGATTCCCAAGGTACCCTAGTACATTCCAACGAATGTGAATGGATGGGATGAATTCGAACATCCATGGAATCATTCGATCAGAGGTCAATGATGTAAACCCACTATCAAATGTGAGGAGGCCTGCCATTGAGGCATGCAGGTCCCAAAGTACTAACTGGTTTCTAAGCCTGATTCCTAGATAATGTGTTGAAGTCGACAGGAATAGGCTCGTTGAAGGAGGGCCTTAATGTATCCCCCATCAACGACACAAAATAGACATAGAGATGTAACTGGTAGATCAAATGAACATGGGCTGACACGGGTTTTGAGACAAGATATTTGTGATGGATGACTCTAGAGGCAGATACTTCCCTTGAACACTGAGGCACGAGAGCAAAAACATGACATGGACCAAAACTTGATGATGTAGTGGATGCTGTGACTTACGTCAGGTGACCCAGAGGAGTGAAAGAAACTCCAAGGATTGGCTCAGTGCAGAGGTTCAGCGGATTATAATGCGTGTAAAAGAAAAAGTGGTGTGTTCAAGGGCGACTCTAAGAATTACTTGGTGACGTTATCAAGAGACTTCTTGGTTTTCTTCTTTCAAATTTTCCCCCATCCAGATAGACGAGTACCTCTTTTTAATTTAATGAGCTCGAGGAGGGTAACACATGCTCGATATAACTCACCTTCGGTAAGTTCCTCTTCCTTTGTTTAACGAACTGGAAAAAGTAAGGGTTCGGTCCCGTATGGGCATGCCGATGTTTGTTTTAGCGAGTCCAAAGACAAAAGCTTGAAGGTTTTTCATGATTATAGAGTCTGGAAAAACACTTAAAAGAGAACTCTCTCAGTTCCTTTTTTGTACAGTTAGTCTCACGAGGCCTAAAAAGAGATAAACTACCACTCGAAAGATGCCCTTTCGAACCTTTTAACAAGTGTGAAAGGAAGCAAGATCACTCGACGATATTTTCATATTTAGAGAGTCCGAAAAGAGTTTAAAGATAACTCCAGGGGGTTCCTTTTTCGTGTGTCCATGCGGGTCCGAAAAAGAGATAAAAGTCTACCCGATGCGTTCTCATATTTTTGAGCTTGAAAACGAACTAAGACTATTCTCATGGATGTGACAAGGTAAACGAACGATCATAAATGCTTAGAAACATGTAGTGTCAAAACTGCAATCCAGAGGTTTAGTGAAGCCATTATATTGTCAGAGAAACCCATAAATAACTATACCTTATAAAAAATGGAAATTTATAAATAGTAATACAAGAAAAATCTTCATTTACCATTTCATTTTTCATAAGGATTTGTAGTAGTGGAGATTCTCACTTTGGAGGTGGATCTTGTTTTGCTTGATACCGAAGCTACGGTTGACCATTTCTCTTGCCGTTTGGACCAGGTAGATCTTCATCTCTCCTTCTTTCAATCACATGGTTCAATATTCATTTTCATAGCAATATTTAAATTAAAAAATGAAGCCCTAAGTCGCTCCAAAAAAGATCAAATCAGCCTCTATGGAAAACGATGGGAAAAAGACATTCTTTTGCAAAAACGTTTTTAGAAGGTGATAGAAAATATGCCAACGTCTTGACACTTGGGTGGATGGGTCGTTTTTGTCAAAGAATCCATAAAAAACTCAAGAATATGCCCACGCAGCCATCATGAAAATTATTTTCATTTAAAAATGTTTCATTGTTGCGTGATGATTGTTGAGCGATAAAAAGAGGGCGTGGTCATTTTTGAACAATGTGGGCATTAGATTTTAAGTTTTTAAATTGCTTAAGAAATTGCCGAAAAATTGAATAATGAAATTCTTTGTTTTTTTTTTTGTTTGTAGGTGATTTCGGTGACCATGATCGAGTGGAAAGAACGAGAGCATGAGCTCGATGATTTGGCTTCTTTGCGGAGTCCTCGCACATGGGTTGCGTTGAGAGCTTGTGGCCTACTGAAATTCTTCAAATTTCAAAAGATGAAGGAGATTCTACTGCTTGAGCACATAATCATCTTGTGGGATGTCGCAGAGAAAGGGTTTAGGATCGGAACACAACTTCTAACCATCGAGTTGGAAGATGTATATTTCTTGACTAGCCTCTCGAAAAGAGGGGTTCCTATATCTTTTTTTGGACAGAGGGTGCTTCCTGAGCAAGTGGGCATGTATCTGGCACGTCATTGTGTCCCAGGAGAAAGATTGGTGGGGGGTAGAATCCCAATCAAGGATATCAGAGAGTTACCCCTTCGGTCTATTTTGTTTGCCATCATGAGTGTGATGGGAAGCACTAGCGCACATATGGCATCGAGATCACATGTAGCTTATGGCGTACAGTGTTTGGAGCCAACACTGTTTAACTGGAGTGCAGGTTTCCTTCGGAATGTGAAGGAACAGGTTTCGTGGTGTAGGATGGGGTATAAACAGTTTGGATACAGCTCTTTCTTGGTCTCATTTTTCTTGGAGCACATCCTTCAGATGCAGCCTCAGATAGCACTGGCAGTACGACCAGTGGGAGAATCACGGATGGAATGATGGACTAGTCTGTCTCCGAGACTAGTGGCAGAGTCAGAGTTCCGTTTCACCGGTGACTTCTTCGCTTGGCTGAGGCACCGATATATTTGGATAGAAGACTTCCCGTATGCCGAGGTGGACTTTCACGGGAGCATGGATTTGATTCTACCCGCAGGGGAAGATTGGGATGCGTCAGGTGAGAGACTAAGCAACACCTTGTCTAGTTTTTTGTTTTTTAAGTTTTTTAATGTATATATATTTTTTTGGGTACATAGAAGAGTTTTTAATGGATGTATTATTTTCCACATGCAGATAAGGGAGCATTGCGCCCGGCTGAGATACCAATACCAGGATGTTGTGGGGGTGCTCCAGTTGCAGCAGATCCAGAGGCACCAGTGATAGGTCTCCGGGAGGTTGAAAGAAACCTTCAAGGCCTCACGATGGGCATTCCTCCTCTACGGAGGAGAGAAGTGCCTTTACATCTGCAGAGGCACACTGTGGGAGTGCCAGAGAATGTTAATTCTCTACTGAGACGCATAGTGCGTGCAGTGATATGTTACTCTTAGCACAATACAGTGTAGGGAGATTTAGAGTCTCTCTGGTGATTGTATATTTTGCATGACTTGTCAGACGATGTTGTATGGGTGTAAAGACCCAACATTTTTGTCTTCTAATTACTTTTTTTGATGTAATCAAAACATTTTCAGTCACGCTATGTATATATATACAGTTTCGAGTTTTTATAGTGCCAAAACATTTGTACATGGTGATTCCTTTAATGTGATGTGTTTTAATTTACATGTGATGTACAATTTGTTTTCCTTTATGAAATCTTATCTATGGGCGAGATACCGATCCATGATGTAATTAGCTAACGAATCCGAAACATTGTTGATTTCTCGTGGAATATGTCTATATTCGATATAATCAAATATCCATTCAAGACAAGAAACTTGTAGGTGGAGACGTAGCAAGATAGGATTATGAATAGCGTAGATACGGTTGAGTTGATAGATCACGAGTTGGGAGTCTAGGTTAACAATGATACGAGAGATACCTAAGGAGGAGGCTTGGGTCAAGATTTCGATGACAGCATGATATTCTGCCATGTTATTAGTTGTTGGTCCTAAGAAAATACCTCCTGAACTCACCACCTCATGAAATTAGTAAATGACCCATGTTGTCGAAGCAATGTTCTAGGTGTGTCGACTAGCGCCATCTGCAAACTTGATAAAGATAGGAAAGGAAGACGTCATCTACGCATGAAAACACAAGGCACAATTATGAGTGGCAAAGGTAAAGACTCAAGCACACGAAAGAAATAGACACACCAAACTAAAATACAATAATGTACAATGTACACATGCTAGGTGATCTAGGCATAGTACTTTTTAAGGTAAAACCCGTTCTGGGGCTCCCCTAGGGAAATTCCATCATAATCGTTTAACTCGTAGGCACCTCTGTGTAGAACACGTTTCACAATGTAAGGGCCATGCCACAGAGGTTCTAACTTACCTGTCCCTAATTTTTCATGAGCCTGGTCATAAACGAGAACTAAGTCTCCTTCTGCAAAATTCTGAGGATGGACAAATTTGTCGTATTGACTTTTTATCTGTTTCTGATGTGCCTCGTTAACGAGAGCAGCATCACGACATGTTTCGTCCAGTTTGGATAAATATAAGAAATGTTCTTCTTCAGCAGAGGTATGGGGTAGGATTTTTACTTTAAGTTTCGGAGATGGAATCTCACACTCGATTGGTAAGACGGCTTCGATGCCATACACTAACTGGAAAGGAGTAAATCCAGTTGCGGTTTTCACGAAAGTACGGTAAGCCTAGAGAGCAGAGAAAAGTTGTAGATGCCAGGATGTTTTATTTGCCCCTACCATGCATTGAATCATGGTTTTGAGGACCTTGTTGATGGCCTCAACTTGTCCGTTGGCTTGAGGATATTATGGGGATGAGTTTTCATGGCGAAAACCCAACTTGGCATGAAATTCACTCATCATCTGGTTCTTCAAGTGTGCACCGTGAACGGTGAAAATGGCGCGTGGTACACCAAAACGAGTTATGATGTGGTTAAAAATAAAAAGAGTTGCGGTACGACCATCGTTCAGAAAGGTAGGCATAGCCTCAACCCATTTTGTAAGGTAGTCAACAACGACGATTATATAATCGTGCCCCCCAACTGAGGTAGGCTTACATTGTATGAAATCGATACCCCACTTTGCAAAGGGGATGATGGTGATAATGGGGTGCAATGTCGTAGGGTGGGTTCGTGCCTTGTTGTTGAAAACTTGACAGGGTGGGCATTTTTTGACTGCCTCAATACAATCTTTGAAAATCAAGGGCCAAAAATAACCGGCACGTAGAATTTTTTGGGTTGTGGCCATCCCCAAAAGGTGACCACCACAGGCTCCAAGGTGACAGTCGTTCAGGACGCGTTTAGCCTCCACATGAATCAAACATCATCAAAGGATAGTATCAATACCACGACGATACAAGGCATCACCGACGATGAGATAATGGAGAGAATGGTGGCAAATACGTCGATGCTCTTCACGGGAAGTGTTAGGCTGAAAACGTTGGGTTTGGAGGTAAAGGAGGATGTATCCGTACCAAATATCAGATGTGATAATGAGGAAAAGAGTTTCTTCAGGGAGAGAATCTCGAGGTTCAATGTCTTCATCAGCATGGGGGGGATTGCAGATAAGCTCCGCAAACACCAGGGACTTTTTGGCTTTGGACTTCATAAATTCAAGATAGAATTCCTGAAGGATGACGATCCATTTAGAGTATTTTCCCCTGAGCACTTGACGTGTCAGGACGTGGTACATGGGGTTTGAGTCCGCAATCACAGTGGTGGTGCGTAGTAAGATGTAATGGCGAAATCTATGGACAGCGATGACGGCTGCCAAAGCCAATTTCTCTACATGTGAATATCAGAGTTCGGGTCTAGATAGACTCTTTCTCAGGTAATAGATCACATGTTCCTCACCATTGGGGTCCTCTTGAACTAACACCATTGCAATAGTGGAAGTGGAGGAAGCTAAGTAAAGGATGTAGTCCTTTGTATACTCCAGAGGATGCAACAAAGGTGCGTGGGTCAGAGCATGCTTGAGAGAATCAAATGACCATTGAGCGATGTCATCCCAGATGAAAGGGGTGTTTTTTTGCAACAACCGCATGAATCCTTTAGTTATCTCAGCATAGTTACAAATGAAACGACGAAGGAAGTTTGCTTTTCCTTGCAAACTTTGGAGTTGGGTCAAATTAGCAGGTGGAGGTAAGGCTAGAATAGCTTTAATATTTAAGGGATCCACCTGAATCCTGTCTTTAGAGACAAAAAAACCGAGGAGTCGACCATATTTGACAGCAAAAATACACTTATGTGGGTTCAAGCGGATACGGTAGAACCGACATCGAAGAAAAATAGCCCGTAAGTGATCAACATGATCTGATTGATTGGATGAGTGGGTAGGTAAGTCGTCGAGGTAAGGTTCTGCGATATGCTTAATATCATGGAAAGCGTACAACATGGCCCGCTGGAAAGTAGCACCAACATTTTTAAGACCAAAAGGTAGCTTTCGATAGGCGAAATTTCCCCATGGGTAGATAAAGGCTGTCTTATGTTGATCAGCAGGTAAAATTTCAATCTGGTTGTACCCGAAGAAGCCATCCATGAAAGAGAAGATTACGCTCCCAGCGCAATTATCAATGATTTGGTCGATGAAGGGCATAGGGTAGTTGTCCTTTGGACAAGCTTTATTGAGATCCCGATAGTCAACACAGACACGGATAGTCCCCTATTTTTTGGCAACTGGAACAAGGTTGGAGACCCATTCTGTCAAAGGGACATGAGGATAGATAAAGACAAATTTTAAAAGTTTCTCAACTTCTGACTTGATAGCTGGGATTTTCTTGGGATGAACCGGGCGGAGTTTCTGTCGAATAGGTTTTTCACCTGGGTATGTCTTGATTTCATGCACGACGATCGAGGGGTCGATTCCTAGCATTTCCACGTAGCTCCAAGCAAAGACATCACAAAATTATTTAAACAGAGTGGTGTAAGAGACCACTTCTTCGGGTGTGCAATTAGCATCGAGTTTAATGTTTTCCACAATGCCTTCTTTGATCAAAATATCGATAAAGATCATAGTAGAGATATTACCCATATTCCCCTCAGAAAGAGTATCTTGTGTGAGGATGGGAGATTACGGAGAATCGATAACATTAGGAGGGAAGATAGAGTGTATGTATTTGTGGATTTCTTCCAGAGGCGGAAGAAAAGAGGATCTATGATGGTTATCATCCCAAGGTATGTCGTCAATACTAAGCATTTCGATTATAGATTCGTCAGAAGGGAAAATTTGGGAAATGTAATCGATTGTAGATGATAGGGAATCCAACCATGAAGGTATCGAGAAGGCATCAGGTGCCAATAAATGTGGGTTGTCCAGAGAGGGAGAGGCAGATTGAATAGCCATGTATGCGGCCTTGACTGGGCTAAGTGGCATGGTGTCACCGAGCACATCGAATTCCAAAGGACTAGGTACAATCCAAGGGTCAGATGATTCCAAAGATTGATAAACCGTAGTTGAAATCATATTGACAGTGGAAATATGATGTGTGGTGGGTGGAAGTGGTGTAGGGAAGGTACCCATAAGGCTAGAATCTTTCAATAAGCCAACACCAACGCTTTCATATGTAACTGGGTGGTCTCCCAAAAAAGGAATGTTGTTGGTGACAGGGGCACGAGCGTCGGGTGTACAAAAATCTAGTTGATCGATAGTGACAATTTTGCCTTGATGGGGGAATTGTACACTTTGAAACATCGACAAGGCGATGGCAGTCATAGCATAGAACCAACTTCTTCCAAGTATTAAGTTGTAATAGAGGGGGGCATCGACCACCTCGACATCAACGGTAACAGTTTTGCTGCCCAATTGAATGGCTAAGGATTGTAACAGTCCATGAGGATGAAAACCTTTCCCATCGAAAGTGTGTAACATAATAGGGGATTTGTTAAGGGCATGTGATTTTAAGCCTTTCCAACAAGCTAAAGACATGACACAAGTAGAGGCTCCCTCATCCAAGATAGTTCGGTGGATTTGTTGATTGTGAACAACAACATCGATCTGAAAATCTAGTTGGTGGGAGAGTCGAGGTTGATGATCATCCAGATTAAACATGAGGTTATTAAATGACTCAGGATCGAAAGCACCGATAGCAGATAAGAGCGTTCTACGTTGGCTGGGACAGTGTTGTAGAAATTCCGAAGCAGACATAGCACACAATGCTTGAGCCAAATCTTCAACAATGTTGTAGTTTTGGGCAGCTCGTGAACTAGGATTAAAGGTAGATTTCCGGATAGTTCTCTTAGGAGGGCATAAAATGGAATCAAACGAAGGTTTCTCAATCTGAAGTGGCCTGGATGGAGGGCTAGCAGACGGAGGATTAACGACAGATGGTAATGGGTCCGGTAAGGAACTGTTAGTGGGCTTCAGCTTATCAGGTTTAATCGCTGTGTCATATTTCATAGTGCGAGTGGTCAGATTAATCCCATTAAACATGTAAATGTGGGCACTTGTCGAGGCCTCATCATGGGATTGGTTGGAACTGCCCCCTGGAGTGGGGGTTTGAGCAACCAAAGATTGTTGCTGGGGAAAAGGCTGGGTAAGCACAACAGGTTGTGAATTTCCTTTAAAAATCTTGGCCACTTCATCACGATGTGGACAGTCTCGAGTGTAGTGATCATCACCACAAATGAGACATGGGAATTTTGGTTTCCGTTGTGGTTTTTTTCTGGCAGTTGGGGTTTGAGGTTGATTTTTTGGTTGTTCATTGTTGTTGTTTTTCTTTGGTTTATTTCTTGCTTTCTTCTTGCCCCCAGGTTGTTGTGAAGGGGTTGATTGGACTGCATTCACCTCAGAGATCTAAGTTTGAGGGGAGGTAGAAGAGGGTGTAGTCGAACTGGGAGCAGACGTCGAAGCAGACTGCTGGGTTGTTTCAGTCGACTGGGAAGTAGATTGGGTTTTGACGGAGCCAATGACTCCATCTGCGTGTGAGGTAGACGATGGTTTGGATGGATCATTAGTGGCACGGGTAGCATTTTGTATCAACTCGTACAGAGTACCATATTGTGAATAAACCAAATCTTCGTACTGAGCCCGAGCAATAGCTTCTTCCTCGGTGACTACACCACCCATGGCAACATCACGAGCAGTGATTTGGTGAACCATTCCACTAATAATTGGTCAGGAATGACCGCTTTGATTAACCTTTGTCGTCATCTCCATTCATGAATATGAGTAGAGATATGTACACAGGTTTTCTGATGAAGAGAGGTCAATAGTTCAATACCCGTCTCGTATTGAATTGGTAGTTGGAAGTGTGTGAGGAAGGACATGGCAAGGGAGTTGAAATCGTGAAAAGAAGCACGTGGTAGTTCAATATACCACTTTGCTGCGGAATCCGTAAGCGTTCGTTGGAAAAGATGAAAACATATAGAATCATCCATGAGGGAGTTGGATGAACACCACAAATGGAAAGTCATCACGTGGTTGTTTGGGTCTTCTCAGGACTTTCCGTCAAATTTTGGAATATCAGAAGGAAGTTTAGCTGGGATAGCTGGCCAAACCGAAGAATGAAAAATAGGATCATTCGTTAACCGAGACAAGTCTGGGAGGTCCAGAGTCGCTAGGAAAGGTATTTGTCGGTTAACCTATGGGTAATACTGGTGTGGCATAGGAACACCGGTAGGACCATACACTGGGTTAGATGGATAATTCTAACCAGTGGGTCCTCTTGTGTAAGGTTGGTGTTGACCAGGGTACACAGGATTTGAGGGAGTTCGAGAAACATGTGCGAGCGGGGGATAACCGGATGGGTTTTGAGGATTATAAAACAGATTCGGTGTTTGTCCATAAGGAGGATATAGATGAGTCCCTTGAGAGGGAAGAGGTTGTTGTGGAGCTTGAGAATTGTTTCCCCCCGAGAACTGTGGGTTTCCTGGAAAAGGGATATTCCACGGATTGGGTGTGGTAGACACATTTTTTCCATATGGTTAATGGTAGGCTCCAGATTGAGGCTACCCTCCAGCATGAGGGTGCTCTCCAAATGGAAGTTGTCCTCCAGTGGGAGGATGCCCCCTAGCTTGAGGTAGAGTTCCCAGAATTTGAGAACCAGACATAAATGACTGACCCGTGATGCTTAACAGATTAAGAACACCAAGACTGATTCCTTCGAGTTGTTGTATAGGTATGGAACTTCCCGGCATAACTTGGGTACTAGTGATAGTGGAAGAATTCAGTGCTCTGTACCCAAAAGGGAGTGATGATGAAGGTCTAGGTGTTATCGGTGTGCCAATTGCAACTTAACTGACCACCGCATTACCGACGGGAATAGTCGGAACGTGAGGGACCATTGTAGAGTGAGTTGTCTGGAGAGAAAAAGTGGACCTTGGGCCAACAGACGATGTGTTCAGATCAACGGATGGTGTAGTTGAAAAAATAGTAGTACCGGTGAAATGGTTTAAGGGTACGGTGTAGGTGATAGGCGCGTTGGCACCTATTCCTGTTCCATAAAGATCATGCACCATGCGCGGTGGACTTCGAACAATGTCTGTGATCCAAAAGGGGTCATCGACTAGAGGTTTTGAATGAGACCCAGTCAAAACATCATAAGGATTGATGATGATGAATTCACCGGCTGAATTGAGTTGGAGAACACGTCTCTCATATCCTTCCGGAATGCGGAAAGCCTCCAGAGACTCTGAAAAAATTTGAAAATTCTCTAGAGAGGTGGGAAATTCTTCTTGGGAGGTTATAGTGTCATGAACCTCGCTCTGTTGAGGAGATTCCTCCATAGAATGAGGGGGTAAAGGGGTATTCTCTTCCATATTTTATGGAGGAAGTCCCTGTAGCCTCCGCGAACGACGTGGAGGGTCAATGTTGGCGAAAAAGAGTCGGTGGAAAAGATCTATGGCCAACTACCAAAAAGAAGCAGCATACGCTAATAGAATCTAGGAATCACAACCACGCAAACAAAACCTTCTCTCGATGTCTGTACTAGTTGGTGATGAAATCCAACGTCGCGTGATCAAGTCAAGAAGGGGCGGGGATATGGTGGAACAGTTACAATGGCGACCTGCTTAACGGACTTTCACCTTGTTGCAAGCTTCCACACAGTAATTGTGGATTTACCCTCCAAGGAGCCCTAGTGAGTTTGACTAATGTCTTTTCCAGGTATAGTGAGACTTCCCTTCACTGTCACCTTGTGTAAGACCCTAAATATTATGGCCATTAAGGTTACCAATTCGCAGTCAGCCCCTGGGAAAGTACAATCGACAGTCCAGTTTGAACATACGGGCAGGGTATCTAGCCCGAAATCATCTTGAAAGGCTTCCACTCAACATTGTGTGTATACCTTTAAGCGATCCCCATAATACGATCTGACTACTACAATTAGTCAAACCACGGAGGGATAATCTCTGTAGCTTTCCCGAATGCGACCTCGTGCGTAACCCCTGTGTGAGAGGGGGATCCCAGGCAAACTTATACGACAATTGGATTTGACTCTCCCTAGCTCAGGATTCTAATGTTTGTTTTGGAAACTTTGGAGAGTTATGCTCACAGTCTAATCCAAAGTACTAGTCCTAGTCTACTGTTGGCGAAGGATCCTAGAAAAGAAAATGTTCTAGATAGTTTTTAATTAGCGTTCATTTTATAGCTGTTCTTTACTCAAAAGGGGTGCATGGAAGTGAAACAGATGGAATGATGACTCAATCCCCAAAAATGCATCAAAGATGATAAGCAATTGTTTCTTTTCGATGAAGATCTATTTAAGGGAGAGAGAGAGAGATTTATTTTCACTTACAAACACTAAGAAGGAATGCCCTCAAACAAATTTTCTTCAATCAAATCCGATGTGGTGCTAAATTTTTTTGGAAATGTCTTCTAATATGAAAATCAATCATGAAGATGTCTCTTTATTGTTTGTATGTGAATAATGATTAATTCAAAACAACATTTCTCTTGCCAATTATCCTTTTGAATCAAGTAAACTCTGACAAACATAAGCAGGTTTCATACAAATAATACACCCTCTTGTTGTGATAAAAAACAAGAAGCAAAAGAAAAGAAAACAAAGAAAATCAAGAACTTCACACAAAAAGAGATGTCGAAGAACAATGACCTTAACAAAAACCAAATGAAGAGATTCGTAGACTTCTGATGTCCTTCACTAGAGTTTCTCACTCAGTCAAAAAAGGAGAGAAAAACAGTGCATTGGTTTCAAACTCCAAACAGTAGAAAAACTCAAAAATGATGAAGAAGGCTACAAAATCTAAACAACAAGGTATTTTTTCCTTAGAAGGAAGGATGTCAAAGTTGCATGGGAAGAAGAATTGACTCACAAAGAGGCTCAACAAGTGAAACACAGAGGCTATACCCTGGAAAAAACAATTCTAGGAAGGTTTTTGGCCAAAAGAGGGCTGGCGCTCTGGTGTAAAGGGTACCAATCATTATAATGCTTTGTCTAACACATTCAGGGAGTGTTGGCACTCTATTAACATAGCCACAGGGGCACCAGGCTTAAAAAGCTTATGAAAATGTCAAAAAATCCAAAATTCCAGTCTAGTTTTGGCAATCAAGATGAGTGTGATGGGGTAGGGAGTCAATCAGCTCATGAAATCAATCAAAAAGAGTGAACCAGGTCTAAAAACAATTAAGGGGTAAGACAAGGTCTATGAGGAGAAATCAAAACCAAAACGTTTCGATTCGAGAGTCCCCAGTGGAGATGCTAATTTCTGTTGAAGGAAAATCTCCCTGCGGATAGGTAGATCTCCTCTTGAGAGCTAGACTCTTAACTCTTAAGACATAAGATGCTTAACATGGGCATTGAATTCCTTTCAGATCTATACAAACTAATGCATGAGGAGGAAGGAGAGAAGAAGTACCTTTTATTGACGTTTTTCCCTGCACGCTCCGAATTGAGCTCCGATCTTTCACTCCTCAATGAGCCCTGTAGACAAACAACAGTACAACCACTTCCTACTCTATTGATATTAGCTCAAAAATATATCTATCTATCAACAATAAGTTCATGTAAGATCAAACACAAACTAGAAAGAAACAGGCCAAGCATGTCATATTGATGAGAATGATGATAGAAGTAACTTACAATCGTAGATGCGAATGCGACAACTTCATCAAGTCCCCTTTGTCTAACCCTTGCTCAAAATATCCATGACCCGGATGACAACAACTTCACTGATTACTCTCCTCCAGTCCACTCTGTGTTTCTTATGAGATCATAGGTTTCATGCTTGCAATTCTTCCCCCTTTCCACCATGATAGAGCATGTTTATATAGGTTTAGAGAGGATTAACCTCTTGAGGTATCTTTAGGGTAAGTTGAGGATTTCCCTCCTTGAACCAAGGATATTATCCTAAGATCATGACTGAACCAGGAATTTGAATGCAACTACTTTCCAATATTGAAAGATCCTCCCCTTATTCTCCTCAACAGATCAACTACTGCCCAGATTAGACAACGCTCCCTCAAAAGGGGCATCAGGTGCTATAGCGCTCCCTAGTAGGCTTTAGGGGGACGCCAACGCTCTAAATATCTGTAGCGCTCCTTCAGAGGGGCAATTTGGGGTTATAATGCTCCCTAGCACCTTGTAGGGGAGCGCCAACTCTCCTAAGGGTGATGTAGGGGAGCACTCCCTTCTAAAACTTTAGTTTGAAAGCTTCTTTCAGGTGGCAAGAGATACCTGACTTCAGTTAACCATCCCTCTTCCTCCAAATCAGGTGTTTGAGGTATTCTAAGTGTCTCCTTAGTGTCTTCATCGTGGCAGTATGATTTTCTTGACATTTGTGACACTTGTGAACAACATGTGACACTTGCAACAGTTGTGAGCAACATGCGACACTTGCGACACTTATCAAAGCGAGTAATGTTGATGTGTAACAACTTTGATTTTTAGGTTTTTTTTTATTCAAGGGTATGGAAGCAAAACTGTTGATATTCATGACTTTGACTCCAAAAGAGTGCAACAGAATGAGATGCAAAGCTTTTTGTTTGATGAACTCTACCTATGGAAAGGAAAAGTGTCTTTTTCCATTCCAAAATACATAAACCCAAAGTTGTTTACCATATGAAAACTTCCAACATGTACCACCCAAAACTTTGAATGCAATCAATTTCTATTCATTTGATTATAAATGCAATGAAGCTAAGTCAAATGCGAGTTCTTTCTACTTCCTTACTTTCAATCCAAGAATCCAATGCAGATACAAAGGTATATGAAGTAAAAATATTGAACAATAAATGCACTCAAAACCGATGAGAATTGAGAGAAACTAAGTATGAAATAACTCGCTCAATCAAGAACTTGAAAAGTCGACAAGCAAGCACAATGTCAAAATTCCTCCAAAAAGAACACAAAAAATGAAAAAGAGAAAGAGGAAACCACTCAACAATCCTTAAAGATGAGCAACATGAAACAAGTACTCAAGACTGAGTTGTGGTAAACAAGAGAGTCTCAATCATTCAAAAGAGCGAGATCTTCTAAAGAATATTGGACAAAAACTCAAGACCAATCATACCTTTGCATACTCTTCTAATCAATCAAATAATTGAAAAGATCATGAGATGAAGACCAAACTAGTGAAAAGCAAGGTGAATCAATTTTGCAACGTATAAGAGGTTTGCAAGCTAAACAAAGATAAAAATGAGTGATAAATATCAAATCCTCAATCCAAAGAAAGTCAAAGATAATCAAGAGTCACTGGGCAAAAAGCCTCTTAAAAGAAGACTAAGAAAAAGCAGATAGAAAGAGGCAAACAATCCTGAAAAGGTAGATTGGCACCCTTGTTCTCAAGGAGATGGAGTGCCAGTAAAGGGAATGATGCCCCATAGGAGGATCTGGGGGAGAACCAATCATATAATGGCACCCCTGTATGCACTGTAGGGGAGCACCAATCAGGCTAATGGCACCCTGGTTTGAATTGCAGGGAAGTGCCACTTTCTAGAAAAGTTCAAAAAATGGCTTCTACCAAGCTCAGACTCAACAAAGACTCAGTCAATGGTTATGCAAACTCTTCAATGAGGAAGAGGGAAGGGGAAACAGATCAAAATCAAGGAACAAACAATATCTAATGATAGGAAAAGGATTTATATGATCCAATGAAAGACTGTAAATGTGTTGAACCTGCACAAAATATATCTAGTTCAGAATTGACATACATAGTTGCAGAGAAAAGAGAAGAAAAGAGAAACATGAGAGAAAGAATAGAATAATTCTCATTAACCAAATGAATGAATAATAATTTACACATGATATACTCTGTATAACTCAACCAATGCTCATTGGAGGAGAATCCAATGTGCCATAGTGATGGTCTAGAGTGATTTGGACATACACCAACAATTACGAGAGTAAAATGCCACCTAGTCTAGTCTCTCAGACAGTTACAGGAGTGAACTTCCACCTAGCTAAGTTAACTGGTCTATCAGTCTTCAATTAATTGACTAAAACAAAGTGAAGTGAGGAGGAGATCATGGAATCATGAGCAATGTGTTAGTCTAGTGATGATCCGAAGGACAATGCACATTAGTTGTTGATGATCCCAATGTTGCATGGTGATAATACCAATGTGGCATCTAGACTCCACTCAACTGATCAAACTAAAGTGCAAACTGAAGAGAATATTCTCCCCTAAACTTTAGGAGGTTGGATAATAACTAATAAACATAGGGAAAACCTTAGGAAAAACAAATCCTAGGTGTGTGTGAAGTTCTCCAACACCCCCCATGAACATAACTATGCTGAAAATAAATAATGGATCCCAACCACAAGCCCATGTTAATTAACCAAATACAAAAGATACACTGAAATAAAATGAGGAAAGAGGGAAANCCCCCCCCCCCCTCAAAGTACAATGTATGTAAAAAGAAGAACTGACAGTTGCTAGGAAACTGTGTCCTTCACTCCAAGATGAATACGCAGAGAATGGAACTTCTGCTCAGTGAAGGTATTCGTGAAGATGTATGCAGTCTATTCTATTGAAGGATAGAACTATAGGTCGATGATCCCTTCGTGTACTAAGTCCCAGATGTAGTTCATGTGGATCTCAATGTGCTTCGTCCGCTGCCTCTGAACTGGATCTCTGTAGAACTTTAGTGTGCTCTAGTTGTCACACCAGATGATGATCGACAAATGAAACTGAATTTCCGGCTCAGTGAGAAAATGTTGTAGACACATAGCTTGAATGGTTATGTTATCCACCCCTTTGTACTCAACCTCAACTGAAGATAGAGCAATATAATTCTGCTTCTTTCTTGACCAATAGATAGGGCTGGAACCAAGACTGAGTGAGTAACCAGATCTGGACTTGCGATCAATGCTATCACCAGCCTAGACAGAATCAGTGAACCCGATGAGGTCCAATGTAGAGTCTTCTAAATAGTGAATCCCAAAGGTGATGGCTCCCTGTACGTATCGAATGATATTCTTTGGATCCTTCCAATGTAGCTCATGTGGATCCTACATGAACCTGGAGAGTTCTCCAACTGCACAGGATAGGTCTGGTCTGGAGTGTGTGGGATACAACAAACTCCCTACTAGCTATATATAAAGTGTGTTGTCAACCAGTTTAGTGTCCCCTCTATCCTCAATTTTGAATCCTAAAAGGAAAGGATTTGGGGCAGAATTGTAGTCTGTCATGTGAAATCTCTCAAGGAGATCTCGTGCATACTTGGCTCAAGAAATTTTGATGCCTAATGCATCATGATTGATATCTATTCCAAGGAAGAAATGTAGCGGACCCATGTCCGTCATCAAGAACCTATCATGAAAAATCCTCTTGATTGCAGCAATCGTTGAATTCGAGCAACCGATGATCAACAAATCATCAACATACAAAACTAGGATTAGAAGTGAATCAACCGTCCTAAGCATGTAAACATTTAGTTCTGACTTACAATGCACAAAGTTTTGTGACAATAGGTAGGAGTCCATATTGGCATACCATGCCCTTGGATCCTGCTTGAGGTCATAAAAAGACTTCTTCAGTCGACAGACTGAAGATGAATCCTTCGTAAATCCCTGAGGCTGATCCATATAGATATCCTCAAAGAGATTGTCATGAAGAAATGCATTCTTCACTTCCATCTGATGGAATACCCATCCCTTGGCTGCCGCAATGGAAAGTGCCAAACGTATGGAATCCATATTCGCTACTGGAGAGAAGGTCTCATCATAGTCAATGCCATGCACCTACTAAAAGCCTTTGGAAACTAGTATGGATTTGTATCTGCTAACCTGTCCATTAGCTGTGCTCTTGGTCCTATATACCCATATGCACCTGACAAGTTTCCTTCTTGAAGGAAGGGGAACCAGAACCCAAGTCTGGCTCTTGAGGAGGGAGTTATATTCCTCCTGCACGGCGAATTCCCAAAATGGGTTTCCAGTAGGCTCACCATAAGACTGTGGATATGAAGGATGAACCAAGAAAATATGTCTGGGTGGCATCGATTCAGTGGCAGTGAGTGCAAGAGGAGGCTCTTTGAAATCATATCGAGTCCTCCTAGTATTAGTCGGATCCTCAACAAGATCCCCTGCATCCTGAAGGGTAGTCTTGGCCCACTTGGGCCTCTACTCTGGCTCCACATCTGCATCTGGATGCACTGACTCTGCATCTAACTGTACCAACTCTATATCTGGATCATATGAATCCTTTGAATCAAAACTTTCATCTGAATAAGAGTTGGCATGTGCATGTTCATCATCTTTGACAGGTTGAAGAAAAAAAATGTCTGCATGTGGCTATTGAGGTACATGCAAGACACTTTCCTCAAATTGGACACTTCAATCAATTATGATCCGGTCTGAGGAAATATAAATTATTCTATATCCATTCACACCATCGAGGCATCCAACAAAGATACACTATGTGCTATGTGGATCAAGTTCCTTCCTCTTCTCAGAGGAAATCCTGGCCCATGCACATGAACCAAAAATATGAAAGTGGGTCACTTCCATTTTGAGGCCTCTCTAATCCTCATAGTGGTTATTATCCTTGACATATCTATGGGTATATCGATTTCGGATGTAGGTTTCATAATTAAGTTCTTCAGCCATAATCTCTGTGGAATCCATGTGGTGTGATGCACCTGAATCTACGATCCAAGCATCAGGAGAGTATTTTATGACAATCAAGGCATGGCTAGAATTTCCTTTCTTGGGATTATGATATTATGGATTCTTCTTCTTGGAACCCTCGGGGATGAGATCTCCAAGGTTGTTTTGTTGAAGTATTTGGGTCATTATATCTATCTTTTTCTTCATACATGTGAATTCTGGATGGAATCCTTTATGGCAATAAGTGCATTTCTCCCCATTTCTTCCCTTTCCACCTTTGGATCCAGAGGAATCATTGAAGGGTTTTGAGTACGCTTCCTTATTCAGATTTGAATGTGATTTCCTTTTGTCTTTGTCTTTGTCTTTAGATTTCTGATCTTGATGACCATTTCCATCTTGCACAGTAAGTGCATGCACCTTTGGGACTTTGATTTTTCCCATATTTATGAGCTACTTCTGCTCTTGTGTCAAAGACTCAATAAAGGCCTCAAGAGAGGCAATCGTCCAGGTAGATCCAGAGGATAACCTAAATGAAAGAAATGTGGATATAAACACTAAGTATTCTGGACCAAGTTTGGAGATAATGGTGAGTATTGGACATGCTGTCATTGATGTAAACAGTCAATGACGCACATGAAGCTCAGAAGGGAAAGTGCAGTCCAGAAACATGATCGGGATCGAAATACCCACAGGACAAAACAGGACCGTTGGATATGCAAGCACCAGATCAAGGGCAGGGATTGATTGTAGAGCGCTAAGGGAGAATTAAACAATGTGTTATTTCCAATCCCGCAATTAGTATAGACCATTAGATCTCATCAATTCAAAGATCGACGATTGTGGTTGATGCACCAATACTCGCATAACTTCAAATTGTCGAGTTTGGGAGACAAACTAAACCATGCGTAAGTTACAGTTATGCAATCCACATTGATTGTTTTATCACGTTGAGTGGAAGGATAGAGTAAGTCATGAACCATATGTCATGGAAGTGACATATGCATGGTCAGCCTGACTTTGACCACTTCGGGTAAAATTGATCGAAGGAAATGTGCATGAAGGAATTTTATTCGAAGCCAAAGTTCCGAAGTAAACATGAGCCATCCGATCATATGTAACTTTTTGGGAAATAAAAGAGTCATTAGATTTAAACCAAGGAAAAGCAACATCATAGAAAAATCGAGCCATCGATCTAAAATCACGATCAACGAACAACATTCATTTCGGGTAAAGATTTATGAGGAGGTTACACTTTGGGTAATCTCTCTTTGGGTAAAATGAGAAGTAAGAAAGACAAAGGTTGAAGCCTTGAAGTACTGAAGTAAATGAGAAACGTATGATCTCAAGAACACTTTGGGAAATATCTCGACCGTCAGATCAAGGAAAGTATAAGGATAGGATAATCTAGGTAAAGGCCTCAGATCACGAATACCCAAATTCTCGATAATCATTGGATTAATTTAATCCTCTTCGGGTTAAAGAAGGACCGTTAGATCTAGGAGAAGAACATGTGACACATGAGGAGTGCCATATTAACAAGTGATGTCAGCAAGTTATGTCACTCCGGGAGTTTTTACTTTGGGAGTTTCACCACTAGCAAATACCCGAAGTCCTGAAGTTTTAAACTGAACAAGAATTGTTCATCGTGCAAATAACATCCAACCATTCGATCTAATTCGACGAAATGAGCTCCGGAAGATTAAAATACAATGAAGGAGAAATCACCCGAAGTGTCGAAGGCTAAAGTTAACGTGTACCGTCGATCTAATTCGGGAGCATTCTTGATCGTTGATCAAGTATAGTGGAAGGATAGGATAAGTGGAAGTGTTAACTGACAACAAGCGGTCACCACTGTTGTATGACTTATTCGGTAGGTAATCACTCCGAAGGAATTGCTACTCCATAATTCGAGAGCCAGGAATAGCCGAAGTCCCAAAGTAAATGAGAACCATCCATCTCATTATGACATTAAAACATGATCATTTATTTTTATAAGTTATCAAGCACTCGCTTGGCTTAGCGCCTGGTCACCACCTACAGTCATATGGAATAAAGAAACAAAGGGAGAAAGTAGACGCATCGCTTAAATTAATAAGCATGTGGTCCTGCACCTATGGTCATATGTAAATGGTTTGAAGGAAGCACCTCTACAGAATTTGATTTATGCAATATTTGCAGAGACATGAAATTAAGTTAAATGAAATTGATCCATACCTGTGGTCGATCAATGAAAATAATTTTCATTAAATTTAAAAGGATTCTCGATAATATTTGAATAAATAAAAACAAACGATATTATTGTTAATGAAGAGGTGAGATGGTCCAAACAAAGGGACACAATGTTTCATAGCTCACACCAGTTGGAAGAGAATATAAATGAGAAAGAGTGGTGAGAAGAAAGTGTCTCTACAGTCCAGATAAGAAGATCAAAACAAAAGCAGAGTCCAAGAAGAAGAATTGTTGGTTCTTATTGTTATAATATGATGGATGTGCTTGTTTTACCATAGACAATATCACTATTGTCACCCAACCAAATGACGAAGCCACCCTCCGAGAACCTTAACCTTGAAAAAGAATCACTTTGGAAGCAAACCCTAGGCTAGATAGCCAAACAAAGGGTAGTGCACCTTTCTCCAAGGATAACGCACCAAACAAGAGCTGATCAGATAGTCCAAACCATAACCAAGAGATAGTCCAAGCCAAAACGTAATCTTCTAGCTGCAGCAGCTGCAATGAAAACTCTCCTCCAAACTTGCACATAAAACTGGATAACTGCAGTGCGCACAAGTGAGCTCTGCAATTCTGAGAATGCCTGCCAGAATGAAGACTGGCCTCTTGTATTTATACTAAATATGGAAAACTGCCAGGGTTGACTTCTCATTCTAGGTACTGATTCTTTAGTATATATTATTTCATTTAACTGACTTCTTCTCCTGGAGGATAATAACCTAATACAAGTTATCCTCTTGAGCCAACTTGTCTTCTAGGGTTATTAGCCAACTAATTAGGGTTTCTTCTTTCTTCTCGAAATATTCTATTCTCGTTAGGTTTACATGTGGAGGTAAATACCTCCTGCAACTACCATAATATCAACACTCCCTCCTAGCTAGGGAGGTATTGAAGGTAATGGTCTTGAGCACAAACATACCATTTACCCGGTAGCATCAACATAGTTGTATAGACTATTTCATGAATAGATCATGAGCACCATAATCACTATCCGTGTCATTATCCACATCATCTCTTGAAACCATAATCCATCTGAGTAATCAGACATGATGTTGGATAAGTCACTCACTCCATAGAGTGACACAAGAGACATTTTTCTAATCTGAACATATGTCCTAGAAGAATAAATGTTGTGAACCATTTTTTCATCTGGAAAATCTCTGTCCATTGGTCATCCATCTAGCTAGTAATCATTTCCAACACTTTTGATAGTCTTCAAGGCAATCAGAAAAATATCATTCAATAGAACACAACTGTGTCTATCCATAGTAGTACACAACTACAATCCAGTGGTACATTACCACATCAAGTAGCACACACATAATTGATCAGTGACATATAGTCACACTCAGTGGAAAACAATCCACCACAGTAGTATACATCTACTGTCTAGAGACATATAGTCTTCATAATAATCATCTGATATCAACCTACACATAAAACATTGTTATGATATAAACTGAATCATCTGGGCCATTCTTCCACTCACATCTGTGAGATCTGGAAGAGCATCTGCCCTCAGAAGGTCAAAAATCAATGATGAGCTATCTAGACTATTCTTCTCAAGCAAGGAAGAACAATTGTCCTGATTTCTGAGCCTGGACCATTCCCCACCCTGGGCCATTCCTCCGACACTAAACAAATTACAACCTGGAGGGAATGAGTCTTCCCTAGGGAATGCATGTCCCTGATTGTTGAACTTGGACCATTCACCTATTTGGTCCATTCCTCCACCTCTAAACAAAGTTCAACCTAGAGAGAATGAATCTTCCCTAGGGAATGACTGTCCATACCATTTCCAAAGGAAATGATTGTCCTGCACCAACCTCCAAAATGGACCATTCTTTAAATCTCCTCACAACTGTGATCCTCGAAAGAATGACTATCTAGTGAGGCAGACCACCCTTCTTGATTGACCATCAAGAAGAGAGACTATCCTAGAACATTCCCCATGTTAACCATAATGGGAAATCATTGTCTATGGTACATAAACAATCCATCGAACCATTTTCATCACGAAAATGACCATTTGATCTGGACCATTTTCCGAACTGAAAATGCCTGTCTGTTAGAAATCTAAAACCACTTTCTGAAATGGAAAGGAACTTCTCATCATGGACCATTTTTTGAACTTGAAAAATGATTGTCCATAAATCAATAACACATCAGTGCTCCCTCCCAATCTGGGAGTCATCTCTTCCTTTTTCAATAAGGAAGTCATCTCCATGAGCTTCAGCTTGAGTACACAAACTCTTTCATATTGGATAGAGGCTTTACCAAAATGTCTACTTATCTATGGAAATATATATTGGAGAACCAGTTTCGCTTTTCTGGACTTCATCACGAAGAATGTAATGCTTGATCTCAAATGTGCTTCGGTTTTTCTGGAACAATGGTTTTCTCTGAAGGCTTCATATAGCTCTGATCAATAAAGTATATCATTGTTGGATTCATCTTTGTTTCCTGCTATCTCATAACATCGTGGAAAGGTTAAAACTAGAACATATTCAAGTGGTGCTTCTTCTGCCATCATGAGAGTTTTTCATGGATTAGCAATCCATCATCCTGAGCTTCTGAGTGATCATTCTGATACAATATCTCTATTATAGAAATTCTTCACCACGCTTCTGTTGTGCATTAGATATTATTCACCAAGTTGTCTTCTTCCATCTACATAAAAGGGTCTCTTTCTGGTAAAACTCAAAGCATCGAGGTTTCTCTACATACACTATTTGTTCAATTTATTATGGAGAATAGTGTTTTCATTCATGTGATGTAAACTCCAACCCATGGATATTGCGGACGATATAATGGCTCATGTAGAGGAGTGTCTGGTTTACTTGGAAGAAACAATCATCATAATATTATCCCTCCATCTGGGAGAACCTCTAGTTCTAGATCTCACACTGCTTACATTCATGAGTCTTCCATACATTGTTCTTCATCACAACTTTCAGTTCTTCTTCTTGATTGCTTTTAGTGAGTTCATATCAGGTTGGTAGTCTTGTGATTTTTGATACAATAGTTGGTTGTTCTAACTTTTCTTTCTTTAATCATAGGATCACAGATGTGAATGGACAACCAGAGATACTTTTAAGGCTTCTTTTTGAAGAAGACTTCTTCTAAGGTCAAACCGAATATGTACTTCTTTTCATGGCTGCTACTTCATCAACTTCAATGGATCATAGGATTTAGGATTAGCTCCCTCCTAATCCTTGCTTCATGCATGAATTCATGCTCTTCTCTTGGAAATACAATCGACTCTCTCCATCTAGGAGAGTCCATGCTTCCGTCTGCATCCTTATTGCCTTCTGCAAAGTGTCACAAATCTTTTTCCTATTTTCTCTTGATTGCTGACTTCTTTTTGTCTTTACTTCTTCTAGGTTCCTTCAAGATTGATTCTGATTTTGGCTTATCTTGCATCTTGTCTTATAGTCATAGTGATAGCAGTCCTTATATTGTTTTTATTCCATAGGTATAGTTTCTCTTTGAACATATTATCTTCTAAGAAATAGATATGCAAGATATGTACAAAAAACATGGTATGTACAAGTATGAAGAGTATTGTTACCTTGTCTTTAGAAGAAGAAGTATATTTTATCCTGTTTGGTCTTCTTTGTAGGTTCCTTTTCTTCGGAAACTGATGCTTCGTGTGTCTATTTCCTTTTCTTTAGTTCAGTACAATGATTCTTGTAGTGACCATACTTTCGACAATTGAATCATTGTATTTATGACATATCTTTCTTTTGATTTGGCTTCTTCCTTGAACCAAACTTCCTTTTGTTCCTGAAATTCTTGAATCTTCTTGTGAAGGTTTGATCATTGTACTTCTTTTGGGATTTCTCTTTTGCACTGATCCTTGATTCTTCTTGTGCACAACAAGTCTAAAGTTATTCAAATGTAGGATACTCCTTCCTTATGTTCATGCTTGTGAAAAATGCATCCCATGTCTTGGGAAGACCATTGACTATTATGTTTACCAATTCCTTCTCTGAAATGATATCTTCAATGGCTTGTAGTTGATCTCTTAACTGAGATATTCTCACAAAGTATGATGTTATTATGTCATCATCATTCATCTTCATGTCACGGAGCTCATTCTTTAGACTCATTACTTGTCCATTGTTTCTGACTGAGAAGAGGTTTGTTATGGAATCATACATCTTCTTTGATGAATCAAGATGGGATATGTAGGGTATCAAGTGGTATTTTATAGAGTCCACTATGATACTCATGGCATTGATGTCACTGTCTTTGAACTTCTCCATAACTGCAATGTTCTGTGGTTCCTTCTCTTTTCCTTCTTTAAACTCTGGTTCCATGATCTTTCCTTTCATGATTTCCAACACTTTATTATTGGAAAGGATGAGGTCAATCCTTGTCTTCCACACTCTAAAGTTAGAAGCTCCATCTAACTTGTTTTCTGACTTCATAGAGTAAGTCATGGCTGCGTTGACTTGTTCAAACCTAGATTTGACCAAAAACTCAAACTTGACATCTTGTCTTGCTAAGAGTACTAGGAGATGTCCTAGGCTAGGGCGCACTGGTCTATCCGAAAATCAGGTCAATTAATTCACTTAAGATTCCTCAACGAGAGGATTAGGGTTTCTACAACTGCACCTGCTAGTAACCCTAGCGACAGTGCTTTGGTGGTTTCTCCTACTAAAAACCCTAGCAACAGTTCTTCAACGATCTTAATATCCTTATGGCTATGCTCCCTTCCAGTGGTTAGACTGAATGAAGGGGGTGTGGGCCCATAACCTATTAGAATATGATGGATGTGCTTGTTTTACCATATCACTATTGTGATATAGACAATATCACTATTGTCACCCAGCCATAGGCTGAAACCACCCTCTGAGCACCTTAACCTTGACAGAGAATCACTCTGGAAGAAAACCCTAGGCTAGATAGCCAAACAAAGGGTAGCACACCTTTTGCCAAGGATAGCACACCAAAAAAGAGCTGATCAGATAGTCCAAACCATAACCAAGAGATATTCCAAGCCAAAACGTAATATGCTAGCTGCAGCAGCTGCAACGACAACTCTCCTCCAAACTTGCACACAAAACTGGCTAACTGTAGTGCACACAAGTGAGCTTTGCAGTTCTGAGAATTCCTACCAGAATCAAGACTGACCTCCTGTATTTATACTAAATCTGACAAACTACTAGGGTTGACTTATCATTCTGGGTACTAATTCTTTAGTATATATTATTTCCTTTAGCTGAGTTCTTCTCCTAGAGGCTAATAACCTAATACAAGTTATCCTCTTAAGCCGACTTATCTTCTAGGGTTATTAGCCAACTAGTTAGGGTTTCTTATTGCTTCCCAGAATATTCTATTCCCGTCAAGTTTACATGTGGAGGTAAATACCTCCCCTAGCTACCATAATATCAACACTTATGAAGTGAGGGTGGAAGGGAGGAGCATGGCAGGATTCCTATCCTTACTAAGAAAATTGTAAAAGATAAGGGAGTTGGAGTTTCCTATGGGTGGTGCCCTAAATACAAGGGAGTTGGCACCCTAAAGATGAGGGAGTTGGTGCTTCCTAGGGTTGGTTTCCTAAAGAAGGGGATTTGTGTCTCCTAGAGTTGGTGCTCTAAAGAGGATAGGTGCCCTTCACTATTCTTTATAAAACCTTGTAATTGATGTTAAATATATTTATATAATTGATTTTACATACAATTCATTTTTTATTCATAAAAAAAAGGTAACTGTTAATTGAAAAATAGGGAATATTGATTCATCCCCCACCTCTCAGTATTCCAACAATTGGTATTAGAGTGGGTGCCTTCAACACAGTATAAAAACTAGAAGATAGATCCTGAAGATGGATCAACAAGAGGGAATGTCTAACAACAAATACCATTGTTCAATGGAGGAGGTTATGCTCTATGGAAGGTAAGAATGAAAAAATTCATTTTGGCTCTTTGTTTTGATATCTGGCAATCTATTGTAGATGGTTACACTGCACCAACTTCTCCACCCAAAGACGTTGCAGGCAAGAAAACTTGTAATGAAAACTCAAGAGCAGTTAATGGAATTCTATGAGGGTTGACTAATTCTATATGTGTAAAGGTTATGCATTGTAAATCAGCCAAAGAAATCCGGGACAAGTTGGAGGTTGTATATGAAGGATATGACAAAGTCAAGGAAGCCCAACTACAGACCTATAGAACTCAGTTTGAAAATATGAAAATGAAAGAAGAAGAAAATATTATTGAGTACTTTCATAGGGTAGATGAAGTGGTTAACTCAATCAGAGCGACAGGAGAAGAAATCACAGATAAACCTATTGTGCAAAAAATACTAAGATCATTACCTATGAGATATGATGCAAAGATTTCTACAATTGAAGATAGAACTGATCTAAGCACACTCACATTTGATCAACTTCATGGAATTTTTACAGCATATGAAATGAGAACAGGGAATGATAAATCAAAAAAATATGAAACAACCTTTAAAGCATCCAAGAAAAAGATGAGGCATGAGAAAAATACAAATGATAAATTATCAGATATATTAGATGGAGAAGAGACCAACTTTATAAAGAAACTCCAGAAAGGATTTGGAAAATATAAAGGAAAAATTCCTTTCAAATGTTTCAACTGTGACAAAATTGGATGCTTTGCTAACAAATGTCCCTATCCCAAGAAGGAGGAAAATGATGAAGAAGTTCACAACCAGAAAAACCAATACAAGAAGAAATTTTATAAAAATAAGAAAAACCTCTACTCCAAAGAAGACAACAACTCTTCAGACATGAGTGAAGATGAAAATTTAGAGATTTTGTTTATGGGAATGAAAAATCAAGACGATAAACATTCAGAAGATGAAGAACAAGGGAACTTTGAAGAAGAAATCCTTAGTGTAATTGAAGAACTAGGAAAAACTAAAAAACAAAATAGGGTACTAAGAAGAGAGCTTATAGAGATTAAAGAAGCTATTGAATCAAGAGAGAGGGAAGTTTCCAAAACCCTCAAGGAGTCAAAACAGACCATTAGTGATTTGAAGTCCTAGCTTCTGGAAGCTAATAAAATTGAAGAAATCATTTTAAAACAACTTAGTGATAAGAAACAAGCATGTGAGAAACTAGAAGCTGAGATCAAGCTGCTAAAAAGTGAACTTGACAAAGAAAAGAAGAGATCAAACTTTGGAAATAGTTCAAAGATCTTGGATGAAATTCTCAATAGCCAAAGTTCACCAAACAACAAGATTGGTTTGGGATACACCCAAGAGTCAACTTCTACATCACAAGGATCTGTCAAAAGACCAATTAGTTATGTAGATGCTCTAAAGGGATCCTTAAGACGAGAAGATAATAAGGAAAATATGATACCATTGAACACTATTCCACATAAAAAGGAATCAATATTCCCTAATAAAGTAATAAACGACAGGAAGAATACAATCACCAAAAGGAATCCCCCTAATTAATATTTATTCATTGGATATTGTTACTCCTGCAATAATTTTGGACATGAGGCAGTACACTGCAAAGCTTATGAACAATGCAATAACACAAATGCCCAAAGATATAAGAAAAATAGGTACAATACATAAAAGAGAAACTAAAACTCATTTACTCCTTTGCAAGATTTCAATAGTGAATGCCAAAAATGCAACAACTATGGTCATAAAACAAGTGATTGTAGATTGCCAAAATATGATAAAAAGATAAAAATTCCCCATAATAAAAAAGAATGGAGGAAAAAGAAAATAGAGTGCAATATAGCATTATATGCAATAAATAAAGAGTTTCAGTGGTATAGAGACAATGGATGTTCCAAACACATGAATGGATATCAAAGTAAATTTCTCAAGTTAAATAAGAAAGGAAAAGGAAAAGTAACTTTTGGAGATAATATGTCAGCCAAGATACTGGGAAAAGGCACTGTTAGGTTAGGAAATAATAAAACCAAAGCAAAAGATGTACTTTTGGTAGAAAATCTCAAACCAAATATTCTAAGTGTAGTTCAAACTTGTGATCAGGGTCACATGCTTACTTTAGATTCTAAGAAATGTGAAATCAGAAAAAAAGGACACTAGAAAGCTAGTGGCAATTGCACCAAGAACATCTAGTAATGTGTACATCCTTGATATAGAAGAAGAAGAAAAATGTTTCTTAAGCCAAGTAGATGAAAGTTTGTTATGGCATAGAAGGTTGGGACATTTAAGCTTTGACAACTTGATTAAAGCCAATGAAAAAGAAGCAGTTAGGGACCTGCCAAAAGTGATTAAGCCTTCAAATCCTATTTGTAAACATTGTCAAATAGGAAAGAAAACAAGAGTTAGATTGAAAACAAAAGATAATTCCACAACTAAACCATTAGAGATTATTCACATAGATCTATGTGGACCTACAAAAACCAAAATCACTTATGGTGAACATTATTTTATGTTGATTGTTGATGATTACACAAGACTGACCTGGGTTTTCTTTTTAAAAGAAAAATTAGAAGCCTTTGAGAAATTTAAAATATATAAAGCTCTTGTAGAAAATGAAATAGATCTAAAAATTAAGTGTCTAAGATCATACAATGGAGGAGAGTTCACCTCTAAATATTTTACTCAATTATATGAAAATCATGGTATCAAAAGACAACTTTCAGCTCCCAAAACTCCTCAACAAAATGGAGTAGTAGAAAGGAAAAACATAACAGTTCAAGAAGCTGCAAGAACTATGCTAAATGAAGCCAAACTTCCAGACAAAATTTGGAGAGATGCAATCCACACAATAGTTCACATACTTGATAGAGCTCATTTGAGACTCAATCATGACAAAACCCCTGATGAACTATGGTTTGGGAGGCCAACCTCTATAAAATACTTTAGAATTTTTGGAAGTAAATGTTACATAAAGAATGATGAAGATAACCTAGGAAAATTTGACCCAAGATCTGATGAAGGAATATTCTTACGATACTCATAAAATAAAAAGGAATACAGATGTTATAATCTCATACTACTAAAAATAGTGGAAAGGGAAAATGTAAAAATAGATTATCTAATAAAGGGCACATCCCAAGGATTTGATAAAATATCTGAAAAAAAAGATGATAATATAGAATCTCAACAAGAGGACGATGATGTAGAATCTCACTAAGAAGATGACGATGAAACATAATAAAATGAACCTCACACTGATGAATAAGACAATGAAGAAACACCATTTCTAAGTGTTCCATAAAAAAGAGTTCAGAAGAATCATCCTGAAAGCCAAATCATTGGAGATAAAAGTGCAGGAGTGGAAACAAGAAGGAAACTAGATTTTGACTCAGAACAAGCAATTCTATCCCTAATTGAACCTAAATCAGTTAAAGAAGCTGCCAAAAGTAAAGATTGGATAAAATCAATGAATGAAGAACTAGAACAAATAGAGAAGAATCAGACTTGGGAACTAGTTCCAAGACCCAAGAACAAGAATGTGATAGGAACTAAGTGGATCTTCAAGAAACAATTAAATGAAAATGGGGAAATTATGAAGAACAAATCTAGATTAGTCCGCAAAGGATATTCCCAAGTAGAAGGTATTGATTTTGAAGAAACTTTTACTCCAATAGCAAGACTTGAGGCAATGAGAATGTTCCTAGCATTTGCATGCTTAAGAAATTTCAAAATCTATCAGATGGATGTCAAATCAACATTCCTTAATGGAACACTAGAAGAAGAATTCTACGTTGAGAAACCAGAAGGTTTCATGTTATCAGAAAACCAGGACTATGTGTGCAAACTGAAAAAGGATTTGTATGGTCTTAAACAATCCCCTAGAGCATGGTTCTCTAGGCTTGATCAATATCTACAAAAATAGGGATACAAGAGAGGGACTACTGACAACAACTTATATATCAAAATTGAGGATCAAGACATGATTGTTGTGGTAGTATATGTAGATTACATCATAATTGGGAGTAATCTCACTACACTAAGCAGAAAATTTGCAACCAAAATGCAAGAAGAGTTTGAAATGTCTATGCTGGGAGAACTGCCATTTTTCCTAGGTTTATAGGTAAATCAAATAGAAAATGGAATATGTGTTTCCCAAACCAAATATATCAAGGAAATTTTGAAGAAATTACAAATGGAAGACAATAAACCTATGGGTACTCCAATGGTCACTGTATGTAAACTAAGTCTAGAATATGACTCACCAAAAGTAGACCAAACGACATATAGATCTATAATTGGAAGTTTTCTCTATTAAAAAACAACAAGACTTGAAATCATGCAGGTTGTAGGACTCATGGGGAGATTTCAATCTGCACATAAATAAACCCTCTTAAAAGTAGTAAAAAGAATATTCAGATACCTTCAAGGCACCCTAGAACTAGGATTATGGTATCCAAAAGATAAAGACTTCAATCTAATCACATATACTACTGCAGATTGGGTAGGTAGCATAGATGATAGGAAAATCACTAGTGGAGGAGAATTTTTCTTAGTAAAAGGTCTAGTAGCATGGTCAAGAAAGAAACAAACATCCACATCACTCTCTACAACAGAGGCATAAAACATTGTTGTTGCATCCTGCTGCACACAATTTCTTTGGATGAAGAAAACTCTAGAAGACCTACAAATAAAATATAATGATCCTATTACTATTAACTGTAACAACACTAGTACCATAAGTATCTCTAAAAATCCAGTCATACATTCGAAAACCAAACATATCCTAATTAAATACAATTTCCTAAGAGATCAGGTCACCCAAAAAATAGTTAAAATAATATATATAGACACCAAAGAACAGATTGCAAACATTTTCACAAAACCTCTGCCTAGGAATACTTTTGAAAATATCTGACAGAAATTAGGAGTAATTCAAAAACCTCATTAAAATTGAATGATTAGGGGGAGAAACCCTTTTCCATTAATGTCAAAGGGGGAGAGTAACTTCATAGAGAAAAGCATCATCACAGGGGGAGTTTGTATGAAGTTGTACTGTTTCCCTCAATGACAAAGGGGGATATTGTTGGACATACTGTCATTGATGTCAAAAACCGATGATGCACATGAAGCTAAGAAGGAAAAGAGCAGTGCAGAAACGTGATCGGGATTGAAATCCCCACAGGACAAACTAGGATCGTTGGATACGCAAGCGCTAGATCAACTGCATGGATTGATTGTAGAGCGCGAAGGGATAATTAAAAAACATGTTATTTCCAATCTTGCAATTAGTCTAGACCATCAGATCTCATCGATTCAAAGATCGACGACTATGGTTGATCCACCAATAATCACACAACTTCAAATTGCGGAGTTTGGGTGACAGACTAAACCACGCACAAGTTACGGTTACACAATCCACATCGACCATTGGATCAAGTTGAGTGGACGGACAGAGTAAGTCATGAACTATAGATCATGACAATGACATATGCATGGTCAACCCGAATTTTACCACTTTGGGTAAAATCGACCGAAGGAAATGTGCATGAAGGAATTTCAGCTAAAGCTGAAGTTCCGAAGTAAACGTGAGCCATCCAATCGTAGGTAACATTTTGGGAAAAAGAAGAGTCGTTGGATTTAAACCAAGTAAAAGTAGCATCGTAGACAGATCGATCTGTCGATCTAAAATCACGATAAACAAACAACATTCATTTCGGGTTAAAAGTTGTGAGGAGGTTACACTTCAGGTAATCTCACTTCGGGTAAAACGAGAACTAAGAAAGATGAAGGCTGGAGCCCTGAATTCCTAAAGTAAATGAGGACCGTTCGATCTGAAGAACACTTTGGGAAATATCCCGACCATTGAATCAAGGAAGTTAGAAGGATAGAATAAGCTAGGCAAAGGCCTCAGATCCCGAATACCTGGATTCTCATTAATCATTGGATTAAGTTAATCATTTTTGGGTTAAAGAAGGACCATTAGATCTAGGAGAAGAACATGTGCCACATGAGGAGTTCCACTTCAACAAGTGACGTCGGCAAGTTACATCAGTCCAAGAGTTTGTACTTCGGGAGTTTCACCACTAGCAACTACCTGAAGTCCTGAAGTTCTGAAATGAACGAGAACCATTCATCGTGTAAATAACATCCAACCATCCAATCTACTTCGGTGAAATGAACTCTGGAAGATTAAAAGACAATGAAGGAGAAATCACCCGAAGTGCCAAAGGCCAAAGTTAATGTGTACCGTCGATCTAATTCGGGAGTTTTCTCGACTATTGATCAAGTACAATGGAAGGATAGCGTAAGTGAAAGTGTTAACCGAAAGCAAGCGGTCACCACTGCTATATGACTTATTCGATAGGTAATCACTCCAGAGGAATTGCTACTCTAGAATTCGAGAGCCACGAATAGCCGAAGTCTCAAAGTAAATGAGAACCGTCCATCTCACTGTGACATTAAAACATCATTGATTTTGATAAGTGATCAATAACTCACTTGGCTTAATGCCTGTGTTGGTCCTCGGTTTTGATCATGTTCTCTGCCTATATTATATACCATAGACCTCCACTTATATGCCAGTACCACCCTTTTGACCTTGTTTTGACATAATTAACATCTCCCTACCATTCGATGGGGTTACCTAAGGTATCTTTGCATTTCAAGCTATTTTTATGCACTTTAATGCTTTAAATTGGTATTGGAACTAATATTGCTTGGATTAGGTACCACTTATATTTTTGGAATAGGATGCCGGTACCAGGTACCAACTCGTACTCGTGGAGGTACCAATGGGGCCGCTCAATATCTGCACGTTATGGTGTGCATTATGGTTCGAATGGGAGACAGAGATTCGCATGACAGCTGGAGTCATCGCCAAAGGGTGCTCGGAGGCATAATAATAAACCTGGATTGATTATTCTTCATCGTTCACACTTCGTGACACTACGTGTCACGAAGATGTGAAATACGTTTTAAAAACTTGACTCTAAGACTATTCTCGGATCGGGGATCCGTTTGTTTTTTATGCATCTTTGTTTTCGACTGTTATGAACAAAAGGATTTATATAAACCCGGGATCACTCCTAAGAACGGGTTAGATTATGTTAGATTATGTTGGATTATGTTATGCCGTGAACCTATGTTTTTTAATACAAACTACTGTTACGTTATATTATTCGACTGTCATATGATCTGAGTATTGTTCTTATGAGTTAATGAGGTGTGAAGTTACACCGTGTTTTCATGGAATGATCTAGTCGGCTCTGGTTGTTATCCACAGCATTTGTGCCGTTTGGTTGGGCCCGCCAAACCGGTGCAAGTCGCTGCCTTATTTTGCAATAGATTTAGCTTTGTTATGTCATAGATTTAGTTTCTTCAGTGTGTTAGTACTCACTTACTTGAATAGTATATCTGCAACTCATAGTGCATTGTAGATTTAGTGTTTCAGAATTGTGTGTAATCGTTCTCCAACAGAATCATTTCCCACATACTGTTATCTTTTGCATTGGTGAATATAAAACACATGATTGATGGCTGTAGGGTTTAAGAGTACGAACGAGGTATTGTTTGGATTTTCATTTTCAATTCAAATATAACTCAGAATTAGCATGCATTTTTCTTTGTTAGACAGTAGTTACCTTTCCTGCTTAGAACAGTTAGATTACAGTTAGAACAAAGGGAGCTCCTGGTACTAGTAGATAGGATAGTACTCTGTTTTCCTGTAGACAGAATTAGATTTATTTTTGCTGCTCAGAATGAATGCATTTTTGACAATACCCTGTGTGTCCTGACTTAAACAGAAATGATGATGGTAAATGATTGGGCATAGAGGTAAAATAATCTTGTGGAACCACCCTTTTGAATAGAAATAGCAGCACCAACATTTGAGCACAAGACTGTTTTTTCTGTTTATGACTTAATAGGAAATGCTCAGTTTCAAGTTAGTTATTAAAATTCAAGTTCTCAAAATAGGTGTGTGTTTTCTTCTTAGGATAGCATTCAGATAGAGACTAGATGCTTACCTGCACATACTGTGTATCAACTCAAAGTTTACCAACCCTGGTTTGACAATTTAGTGTTTCAGGTCATTCAAAGCTTCAATTTAGCAGCCTGACATTTTTGGCGCCCTTGTCGGGGAGCTGTTTAAAAGGTAAGAAGATAGTTTTTGATTAGTTTTGGAATGCACTTAGCTTGGTTTGGTGTGTTAGCAGGTTGATAGTAAGGGGAGCTGTGGAAACAAGGGGTGAAAACCGACATATCAATTATCACAGGTACTCTGAAACTCAATCTTAGTTCTTTCATTTTTTAATATGATTTCATGAGAAATAGAGACCCTAGAGGTAGATTTAGGAAAAATATAAAAACACAAAAAGAAGAAGAAACCTCCACCCAAAGAGCGATAGAAACTAAGACTGAAATTTTGGCTGAGGAAACTGTAGAACAAATCCTAGAACCAGGAAACACCATACATCAGCAAACTCGAAATCTTGGTGATCCAGCCCTGGATGACACAGTTGATCCAGAGAAAATACACGACCTGCTCAGGAACCCTAACTCTGTAATT
>ML808213.1:44817-62656 GCA_009831015.1 Picea engelmannii | reverse complement strand
AATGCTCAGTTTCAAGTTAGTTATTAAAATTCAAGTTCTCAGAATAGGTGTGTGTTTTCTTCTTAGGATAGCATTCAGATAGAGACTAGACGCTTACCTGCACATACTGTGTATCAGCTCAAAGTTTACCAACCCTGGTTTGAAAATTTAGTGTTTCAGGTCATTCAAAGCTTCAATTTAGCAGCCTGACAGCCTGGTCACCACCTACAGTCATATGGAATAAAGAAACAAAGGGATAAAGAAGAGGAAACACTTAAATTAATACGCATGTGGTCTCACGCCTATGGTCATATGTAAATGGTTTGAAGGAAGTGCCTCTACAAAATTTGATTTCTGCAATATTTGTAGAGACATGAAATTAAGTTAAATGAAATCGATCCATAATTGTGATCGATTAATGAAAAACATTTTCATTAAATTGAAAAGGCTTATTGATATTATTTGAATAAAGAAAAACAAATGAGATTATTGTTAATGAAGAGGTGAGATGGTCCAAACAAAGGGACACAATGTTTCATAGCTCACACCAGTCGGAAGAGTATATAAACGAGAAAGAGTGGTGAGAAGAAAGTGTCTCTACAGTCTAGATAAGAAGATCAAAACAGAAGAAGAGTCCAAGAAGAAGAATTGTTGGTTCTTATGAAGTCAGGGTGGAAGGGAGGAGCATGGAAGGATTCATATCCTTACTAAGAAAATTGCAAAAGATAAGGGAGTTGGAGATTCCTATGGTTGGTGCCCTAAATACAAGGGAGTTGGTGCTTACTAGGGTTGGTTCCCTAAAGAAGGGGGTCTGTGTCTCCTAGAGTTGGTTCTCTAAAGAGGATTGGTTTCCTTCACTATTCTTTATAAAACCTTGTAATTGATGTTAAATATATTTATATAATTGATTTTACATACAATTCATTGTTGATTCATTGTGGTAATCAATAAAAAAAAGGTAACTATTAATTGAAAAAGAGGTAATACTGATTCACCCTGCCCCCCCCCCCTCTCAGTATTCCAACAGTGAGAACCATTTGTTTTCCTCCTTATATTTATCAACCCCACAAGCCTTGATTTGCGACAACAAATCCTTATATTTGGTAAAGAAATATTGGATATTGTCGAAGGTTTTTGGATCCAATGTGATCAATTATACCTCAAACATGTGTCCCCTCATCTCATCTTGCTTTCCAAAAATCTCTTCCATGGTTTTCCAGGATTCATTGGGAGTTTTACAGGAGGATATGTGAAAGAGGAGTTCAGGAGAAATCTGACTGTAAATAGTTCCAAACGCTTCATCCATTTGATTTAGATACTTGGATTTTTATATGGCCGATGTTGGTTTGGTTTCTATGTTCATGGTTAACCTATATAATCCTCTAGCTTGAAGATGCATTATCATCTTATCCTTCCATGCAAATAATTTGTATAGTGTAAGAATGGATTCTTTTGGAAATTCCATTTTTCCACTATCTTCAATCTTTGGTACCTACAAAAATAATTTTGTGTATATTTTCCCTAGAAGTACATCGAATCTAATACCATGTGAATTTATTGAACCTACACAGAATATATATAGATGGGAATTGATATACACAGTTGCAGAGAAAATAGAAGAAAAGAGAAGCAAGAGAGAAAGAATAGAAGAATTCTCATTAACCAAATGAATGAGTGATAATTTACACATTATATACTCTGTATAACTCAACCAATGTGAACTGGATGAGAATCCAATGTGCCATAGTGGTGATCTAGAGTGATTTGGACACACACCAACAGTCACGGGAGTAAACTGCCACCTAGTCTAGTCTCTATGGAAGTTACAGGAGTGAACTGCCACCTAGTTGAGTTAACTAGTCTATCAGTATTCAGTTAACTAACTGAAATGGAGTGAAGTGAGGAGGAGATCAAGGAATAATGAGTAATGCACTATTCTGGTGATGATCCCAAGTACAATTCACATTAGTTGGTGATGATCCCAATGTTACATGGTGATAATATCGATGTGGCATCTAGAATCCACTCAACTGATCAAACTGAAGTGTGAACTAAAGAGAGTATTCTCCTAGATGAATATTCTCCCTTGAACTTCAGGAGAATAGATAATGACTAATAAACATAGGGAAAACCTTATGAAAAATAAATCCTAGGTGTGTGTGAATTACTCCAACAAAGACTAATCAAAGTCGATCCCTAGTGGAGTCACCAATTTCTATTACAGAATGTTTCTCTTGCGGATAGATGAAACTTCCCTTGGATTAATATACCCCTATACCAAGACAGAAACAATAAAAGTGTACACTAACATCCCTTTAAACTTATCTTAACCAATCAGAATGAGAAGGAGAGAAAGGATATGATGACCTTGTTTCAACGTTTGTCCTTGTTGCTTCCAATCCCTGAGCTTGATCATCAAAATCACTGGCACAAATTGAGATCTATAATGGAAAAAAAAGGAAAACAACTATCTCCTACTCTACAATATTATACAATACAAGTTTATCCATGAATATTAGATCAACAATAGACAAGCAAATGTAACAAGACATAAACTTGAAGGAAATAGGTGAAGTATATATTGAATTGGAAAGTATAAAAGAGGAACTTACAAAGAGTGATTGGCGATGAAACACTTCTCAAATATCTCCTCATCCAACCACTTCATGACTCTTTACATCAAAATGTAGATGCTTCTTCCAGAATCAAAGGTTTGATACCTCAATTGTTCCCCCCTTCACCTTGGAAATACCTTCAATATATTTTCTTGAGAGGCACAACCACCATGAGAAAATGAAGGATATGGTTGAGTATATGGATCCTTCAGGTGGGGATCTGATCCTAATATGAATCCATATCATAGGGGTCGAACACAACCAACCTCATCCAAAGAGATATGGCTTGTAGAATAAGGCGGAGGATTCCCCAATTCTCTCTAAGAAGATAGGCACTCCCCCTAAGTGATAAAAAGGGCATCATCCTATACAATGGATCTCCCCTAACATGTCAAGGGGGGTTCCATTCCATGAAGTGGAACTCCCCCACTATGGCCAGGGGGCGCCATCCTTCATAAATTCCTTAAAATGGTCGATTTTTCCAAGAAAAAGGTGTGTTTTGACCTTGAAATGATGGGTTTCTTCCTCCAATATGACTTAGGGGTCATGAAAAATTTCTTTCATGGTGTCAAGGGGTTGTGAAACTCAACAAAGTGAATGCGACACTAGGTAAGGTGCATATGACGCTTGGGTTAGTGCATGCGACACTTAACAAGGTGTATGTGTCACTTTGCGACACTTGCGTCACTTAGGGTGTGTAACTCAAGTGTGACATTTTGGTGTGTAACAATGTGTAAAGGTCGAATTAACCTTGGATTTTTTATTGTTTTTCCTTTATCTCTTTGGAAAACCTAACATTCTCTTACAAATTTTAGAATGTATTTCTTTATTCCTTCCCAAAAGAAATAGTTTTTTATCCTTTGATATGTTTTAAGGAATCCTAAATGTCCTACCATCAGAGAATCACGAAACTCCCTTAATATTTGTTTCTTCAACTTTGATCAAGGGAATACAAATATTCTCCCCTTGTACCAAATAATATCTACCTTCCACTCCCAATGTTCCATAGAGTTCATTCCTTCCTTTATACATTGTATTTTTTGTCTCGTACTATTGTGATTTTTTCATTCATGGAGAGCTTCTTCCAACCACACAGGAATGGAAGATGTAATGGAATATAAATTTGAGGCTTCTTCTATTTTGGAAAGGGCATCTGCAATCACATTGTCCTTCCCCTTTTTGTAGATTATTTCAAAATCAAACACTTTCATTTTTTCTACCCAATTTTGTTTCTCTTATGATGACAACTGTTTCTCCAAAAACTACTTTAGTCTATCATTGTCTATCTTGAATTTAAAATTCCTCCCAATGATATATTTTTTCCATTTTTTTATTGCATGTAAAATTGTTGTCGTTTATTTTTCATATGTGTACTTCACCAAGTCTTTTCCCTTTAATTGTTTACTTTCAAAAGGTAATGTTCTGCCTTCTTCCATCAATATTGCTCCAATTCCTTGTCCATGTGCATCACATTTGACTATGAATGTTTTACCAAAATCAATGTTGTCAATATTGGTGTAGAAGACATGACATCTTTTAAAAGTGAGAATTCCAAGGTAGCCTCTTCATTCCATACAAATGAATTTTTCTTCAAGAGAGATGTGTGTGGGCTTGCAATGCGTGAATAATTATTAACAAATTTCCAATAATATATTGTTAGACCCAAAAATCCTCTAAGACCCTTGATGTTCTTAAGAACATTGCACTTTGTAATAGGTTGGATCCTTTGAGCGTCCACCTTAACCCCGTACCTTGAAACAATATTACCCAAATACTCTACTTCTTGTTTTTCAAAAGAGAATTTGGATGTTTTTACATGCAATTGATTGTTCTCAAGAATTTGAAGGAATTGATCCACATGTTCAATGTGGTCTTCCCATGATTTTCTATAAATAAGTATATCATCAAATAAAACCAACACAAACTTTCTAAGATGGGGTTGAAATTTTTTATTCATAAGGATTTGAAAATTCGAAGGAGCATTGGTCAACCCAATAAACATGACCAAGAACTCATATTTCCCATCTTGATATCTAAATTTTTTTTTGGGAATGCCATATTTTCTTAATCTGATCTGGTAGTATCATGATTTAAGATCTAGCTTTGTAAAACAAGCCACTCCATGAAGCTCATCTAATAGCTCATCAATATTTGGAATAGAGAATTTATCCTTTAGGGTGATTTTGTTTAGATCTCTATAATCATTACAAATCCTCCAAGAATCATATTTTCTTCTAACCATCACTAATGGAGCTAAAAATGAACTCCTTCTTGGTTGAATAATACATGGATCCAACATGTCTTGTACTATTTTCTCAAAATCCCCTTTTTTTGTGAGGATATCTATAAAGCCTTTTATTAGGATGAATACTTCTTGGTATTAGTTTGATTCAATGTTCATGATCTCTAGATGGAGGTATACCTTTAGGAATTTCTTGGAAGACCCTATAGCGCTTTTCCAAGGTGCATCTTAATTCCTCTGGAATATTTTCATCTTCATGCCTAACTTCCGTAGAATAAAGTTTAACCACAACTCCCTTTCTACTCTTTTTTATGAGATTTTCCATTCTATGAGAAATGATGACTTGAGAAGGTCCATATTTTAACCCTTTCATTTTTATTGAATTCTTGCCAATTCAAATCTCATGAATAGTTCATTATATTTTGTAGAAATTGTAGCCAATGTTCTCAACCATTGAATTCCTGGAGAAACATATACACTGGGAATGACATACATTCGGATTTATGAATTATATTATCCCATTATACTTAGTTTAATGTTGTGGCATTTTCCCACAAAATCAATACTTTCACTACTAGCAGCCAAAACTTGAAAATTAACATTGGATATACAAAACAATTGAGGTGCTCTGCTAATCTTTTATTAATGAAGTTATGGGTACTACCGAGTCGATGAGCACTATAACCTTTTGTTTCTTAAAGTAACCTATAATATTCATGGTTTGAGGTGCTGAAAAACATGCCAATGCATGAACATATATTTTGTACCTATCTGAATCAATCTTGTGCACACTTTTTGCTTCTATTTCCTTCTCCTTTAAGTTGACAAGTTCTTCCTCATTTCTTTGTGTAGATGTCTCCATTTCCTCTTCATCACTATTTTCCAAGGTGAGCAATTTTGTTTCTTGATATTTATTCCCTTTTGACCATTTGTTGTTACAACAAAAAAATAGTCATTTTTCTCTTCTTTCCTCCATTTCCTTTTGTGATATTTGAGTAGGTTGAGGTATGGTTGTCTTATGAACTCGAAAACAATCTATGTTTCCTGCGTATGCTCTAATGGTAGAATTGTGTGTAGCCTTATTATTGGCTTGAATAAGACGAGCAAATTGCATATCTTCCATAATATTTTCAAGATGTTTTAGGAAAAGATCATGTTTAATGTCTTCGTTTAATCCACCCATGTAAAGATTCCAAAAAATTTTCATCACTTATGTTATCCACCCTTGTGGCCAATACCTAAAATTATGAATTATAATATTCAATATCACCTAAGTCCTTGATTATTGTCAATTGACTAAAGTAGTCTTGTTCCCAAATTTTCCCATATTGTGCTTCTAAGTCTCTTGTAAATAAACCCCAAGTGTAATGGTAAGAAGGGGACTTCCTATTAAATACCCATTGATACCATTTACATGGTTTTATGTCAAAGTTCAAAGTTGCTATGTGAATCCTTTGCTTATCATCCATAATATTATGCAGTTCAAAATATTTCTTTATTTAGTTCACCTAGGTTAAAACCTTGTTCCATTAAACTTCCTTAATTGAACCTTTAGAAGGTTCCCTCCTTTTGGAGACCATGCATAAGTAACTCCATTATTGGAGTTAAATCCCCTTAGAAAATTATTATTATTGGAAAGTTGTTCAACATGAATACTACCTTTATTTTCATGATTCCCTTCAGACACCTTATCAATTTCAGGGAACCTCCCATTTAAGGCTTCCATATTATTTTGTTCTATTTTTTCCAACTTTCCATCCATTTTATGTTCCATCGTTCTTTTCATTTGTTCCTTAGTTTCATCCATATTCCTTCCATCAATTCCTTATTTACATCCATCTTTCTCTCCATTTCTATTTGAGTATGAATCAAATCAACCTTTTTCATTGACCTATCATTCAATTTGTCAATTTGACTATTTAATTTGGATAGTTGGTTTTGTATCTCCTCATTTTATTCATGAGTCATGGAGGATATTTCTGGAGGTTTAATTGGTGAAGTAATTTTTGGATCTTTCTTTGGAGCCATGGAAAACAATTATTGGGTCCTAGGGACAAACAAGTGTTAGGTGTTATAGCTCTCTAATATACATGTGGGGTCCAACAATAGTACTCATCCCAATATCTCAGAGCACTAACTAAGGAGGCTCAACAATGCCCTTAGTCATACTACTTGACTACTCGAGTACTAGAGAGTGATCTCCCCGAGTGTAGTTCTCAGTGTACTATAGCAACAAGATGATCAAATAAATTATCTAAGGCTGGTTTTAGGTATACCTAGGGAAATTTGTATATACTCAAAGGTACATGGAAGTGAGATTCTGTCTACATGTATTGTCTAATGTAGTACTACTCGAAGGGGTACCAGCATGGCTCACAGGGGTTTCCAACCAGGTGAAACAATGTGTTTCCAACCACATGAAACCATGTATATTCTTCCCCAACCATATTTTTACCCACTTAATGACAAATATTGTGTTATTTAAAGACAGTAGAACATGTCTCTAAAAAAAAATAAAAAATGAGCTTGTTAACCACAAAAAAAGCTCTTAAAATTACTAGAAAATAACTTGTGCAAAAACCCTAAATTCCACAAGAAATATATCATAAAACATAATGAGTCAAAATTTGAAAAATTTTGCACATGTAATTCACTATGTCAACTCAAGATTCTGAAATTTTCAGAGTATGAAACTTCACTGAAAAGAAATTTATAGCGGAAATGCCAAGAGAACTGATTTTAGGATTAGTCACAAACCTTGTTTTTCATGGACTATATATTTGAAATTACAGTGAACTGGAACCCGGAATATTGACAACATGTGTTATGAAATTTCTCCTTAGTCTCCACAAAATGTTACTATCTTAAACTTCCCAGAAAAACGTTATGACGAAAATTCCAAGATGATTCTTTTAAAAATAATTTTCAGGATGAGTAAAAAACCCTATCTTCCATAGGCTATATCTCTAAAATTGTAACGAACCAAAACATGAAATTTTTACCAGACGTATTGTGATACGTCTTCTGAGTAACCTACAAATGTTGTTATCTGAAACATCCCATAAAAAAAATTATAGTGAAAATTACAAGATGACTCGCTTGAAGCAAAAAAACCCTATGATCGATGCTCTTAATACCAATTGTTATGATTCAATGCCTTAAAAATGATTAAAAAATAATGACTATAGTCCACTTCAATGGGGAAACCTTCTTTTACAATTTATCTAATTCATAAGACAAGATGAGATGATTATACAAATGATTTTCCTTTATTATAAATATGATATAAAGTGAACATGATGTAACCTACCTATAATATGACCTAATTATAACTAATGAAATAATAATAAATGAGTCTTAGGGTCTTAACATAGGGCCTTAGGGGCCTTAATAGAAGTGGTGTCGGATGTAGTACCCATGGATGTGTGTGGTGCAGTTTTTGGGAGCCCCTACATGTATATGAGGGATGCAAGAATATAGAAGAGTATTCCATGAGTCAAAATGGATACCACCCAAGAGAGAAGTAGAGAACAAAATACAACTATTTCTAGGCTCCCCATTGCTAAACATTAGACTATATAGACAATCCATTCTGGAAGAAAATGAAGTAAAGAAGTAGTTGCAGGTTGTTGGAGAAGGGAGTGATTCGATTGATCACCTCACATTCTGGGTCACCTATCATTATTACCCAAGAAGGATGGGACTTAACATATGTGTATAGATTACAAATATTTAAACAAGATTACACTCAAGAATCAATAATGTCTACCCAGGATTGATGATTTTTTAGACTAGTTGCAACACATCAAGTACTTCACCAAGTTGGATATAAAATCAGGATATCACCAGGTACGTGCCAAAGAAGAAAACACCTAAAAGACTACCTTCAGGACAAGGCAAGGTTTGTATTAATGGTTGGTCATTACATTTGGCTTCAGTAATGCACCGACTATATTTATGAGACCAATGAATAATGTATTACACCCATATTTGGATTCATTTGTTATAGTATATTTGGATTATATATTGGTTTATAGCTCTACTTGGGAAGACCACATATCACATCTTATATAGGTGTTAGAGACCATGAAAAATCACGAGCCACTAGATAACTTCAAGAAATGTGACTTTTTTTAGCAGTCATAACTCAATATAGATCTCACAAATATGGAAATGGCCAATTCCTACAAGTGTCACTAAAGTTAAGATATTTTTTGGGGCAATACAATACTTACAGAAGTTCATAGATTCATTTTCAACAGTAGAAATACCACTCCATGCTATAACAACAAGTGGTAAGAGTTTCCAGTGGGGGAAGAATCAATAAAAGGATTTTGATGAGATAAAAAAAACTATCAACCAATCACCAATTCCGGCATTACCAAAATTGCAAAATACTTTCAAATTAGAGATAGATGCAAGTGGGTATGCCATGTGAACAATTTTGAGGCAAGGAAGAAGGCCTGTATGCTATAATTCTGAAATATTTCATGGGGTAGTTCTCAACTACCCTGCCTATGACAAGGAACTCTATGCCCCGGTTCAAGCTGCCAAGAAGTGGAAGCACTATCTGATTGGAAAGGAGACCATCATTCACACAGATAACCAGCCCCTACAATATTTTTAGGCCCAAAGTAAGCTACAACAAACCAAACATTACAAATGGATGTGATGTTTACAAAATTTTCATTTAGTCATCAAATATAAGAAGGGAAACACTCTTTCAAGGCCACCCACATCCAAGATTATATCTTTGGGAACTCTTATGTACATGGATCATTTTACCCATGATGCATACAAAGAGTCATACACATAAGATGAGGACTTCAAAGAGGTGTTTCAACAACTACAGGTCCAAATTCATGTAGACGAAGGTGACATAAAGGCTGATTATCATCTCCAAAATGGGTTTCTCTACAAACTAGACAAGTTTTGTGTTCTTTAAGGTGAAAGATTGCAACTTATTAGAGAGGCTCATACCTCCAAGGTTATAGGACATTTTGGTGTTGGGAATACAATTTCTAACATACAAAGGTACATGTATTGGCCCATAATGCAAGAAGATGTAGCACATATATTAGAATATGTATACTTTGTTGTACCAACAAGCCCAATAACAGAAAGAAAGGTCTATACCATCCCTTACCTACACCCACTTGACTTTGGGAAATCATTTCCATGAATTTTTTGGGAGGTTTACCAACAAACAGGAATGGACATAACTATCTTTTTGTGGTATTTGATAGGTTCAACAAGATGCACATTCTCAATTATTGTAGAAAGACCATAAGAGGAAAAGAAAAATAAAGCATATTCTTGGAATATGCATGGGTGCACTTTGGGATACCAAGGAGCATAATCTCAAGAAAGATACTAGATTACTCAATGCCTTTTAGACTACACTTTGAGAGAAGATGGACACAAATTTGAAGAGGTCTACAACATTCCATCCACAAACAGATGGGAAGATAGAAGTAGTCAACATGACTTTGGTGCAGCTTTTGAGGGGTCTATATTCAACACTCTTATAACAAAATAGTCCATACTTCTACTTGTAAGTCCCCTTTTGAAAGTTCCTTTGGGTATTTTCCACCTTCTCCCTTGGATGTTTCATATGGACAATGAGGAGTGAGGGAAGACACCATGGGAGAAGCATTAAAATCATAGAACTTTATCGAAGATATTAGGAAAATACATTTGCATGTACAAGAGACACTGAAGAAGTCACATGAAAGGTACAAGGCACAACATGATTAGCATAAAACAAAAAAATAGTTCAAAGTGTTGGATCATGTTGTCATTGATGCCAATGGTTTGATTTATTGATGTCATTGATTGATGTCAAGTGATTGATTGATGCCAAAGGATTGATTGATTTATGATTGACATAATGTAATATGTATTTTCATTGATGAGAATGCATAGATGAAGATGGATCGATGTGGTTTCATTAGTATATGATGCATTGTTGGAAAAATGTATAGATGAATCATTATTGTCTTATCATGATTGATAAGGTGCACAATTGGATGAACTCCAGAGTGGTCCCCTTATGGTGTAAGCCCTCATGGGAAGATGCTTTGTGGATTGCGTTATCCTAGAAGAATGGTTGGAGTACCCATGCTCTCATTATTGTCTTATGATGATTGATAAGGTGCAAAAATGGAGAACTCCAAAGTGGTCCCCTTATGGTCTAAGCCCTCATGGGAAGACACTTTGCAGATTGAGTTATCCTAGAAGAATGGTTGGAGGACCCAGAATTGTATGTGGAATAATGAGATGAATATCAAGGAAATTTTTGGTGAAACTGTCCTAGATGGATAGTGCTTGTCATGCCATTTCCGGTGGTATGTGGAATGTCACATAACTCCTCATGGTTTGAGTGTTATGGCCTTATGAAGATGAAGGACCCCCACATGAAGGCTTGAAGCCCCCAAGGTCAAAGAAGTCAAAGTGACCTAAGAGAATAAATCATTATTTAAATGATAAAGTAAAGTGACAAAATCAAGGTGGATTATTTAAATAATAAAGGTAAGTGACAAAATCAAGAAATGATAAAGTAAGGTGACAAAATCAAGAAGGAATATTTAAATGATAAAGTATTGGAGAACTTTCTATTTATGGAAAGTGGTTAACCCTAAAATAAGGAAAATAGGTAAAGTGACCTAGAAATGGGTTAAGTGACCTAAAAATGGATTAAGCGACCTAGAGGATAAAAGTATAAATAAAATAACAATGGTCTCTTGTAGATCATCCTTTTTGTGGATCAATGGAGAGCTTCTTGTGAGAATATATTTTGGAGTATTGGTGGAGAGCTTCTTGAGAATTTTTGGTGTGGAACACTTGAGAATATTGAAGATATATAGGTGACTGAGGTAACCAAAGGATATCTGAGCCAAATTTCAGAGGGAAGGTGAATAAAAGAGGGCCGAAATTCAAGGGAGGATAAATTCTTTTCATGATGCTTTCTAAGGTATGTTATTTACAGGTCATCTCACCATTTTCGAAATAACTTTTTTTATATAATGATTCAGACTATGATATTGATATGTAATTTATCAAACATATCCAAGTATCTGTGGTAAAAAATTCAGCTTGTAGGTTTTTTTTTATTTTTGGAGATACACTCCGTGGAAAATAGGGTTTGTGGCTAGTCCTGAAACTAGTCTAAAATAGGTGTTTCAGGTAAAAACATCATAAATTATTCATAAAAGATCAAAATTAAGTGAGACCAATTGTGTTGGTTATATTACATTCTTTAGTATGCTTTTTAATAGTTTCATATTGAATCAACAAATATTTTTTGCAAGGCACTGTCTACAAGGTTGCTCTCTAGAATAAGCCAAAATTCAGCAAGGTGTGCCATTTTTTCTATAACTCCTTTTATGAGAGGTTATAGGTAGTGAAACCTAGAGGAATTCAATAAAACACACTGAAGAACATTTTGTATCAGTTTCATATATTTATTCATTACAGGTACAAAGTTATGATTATTTCAATTTAGGGTTGTTGACTAATCCAAAACTAGTCATGGTTGAGACAAGCAGTTGATGAGTTGGCACAGACATGAGGTGTATAGTTGATGATGTTGGTACATATTGATGATTCATTGTTGATGAGTAGTTGAAACATGATTTGTATATACTTGGCACATGGTTGGATGCACTTGTTTATGGTACAGGTTGATTACAGGTTGTTTGGCACAGGTTGGTGCATGGTTGATGCACTTGTTTATGGTACAGATTGATATTTGTTGAGGATTGTTGCCTCATCTCAGTTGGTGTTGAGGGTATAAGTTAAGTCTTGAATTATAGAGTTGGTTCTCTTGTAGAGTTGTACTCTATTCAGTTGTTGCTAAAAAACCCCAAGGATTGTAATCCGTAATAAAAAGAAAATTGCACATACATATTGTGTTCTTTGTGTTCCTTGTGGTGATGACTTGTTGATGATATATTGCTGATATGTGTTGAAATTTAACTGGTTATAAATGAAATCAATGAGTAATGAGTTAATGGTGATTGTTAACTAAGGAGTTTTGGGAAAAGGAGCCCTACACTGTTCACCCCCCCTCTCAGTGTAGTCGGTGTGTCCAACACAAAGTGGGAAATAGAGTTTGGTTATAGCTAAACAAAGAAATACTATAGGGTCATGGTAAGAATATAAAGGATTTGTGGTATGGCCCTTTTGAGGTATTAGAGTAACGCCTACATACGCGGTCTACCCCCTTACATGTGCATTTACTCAGTAGTGAATGTGGAGAATTTGAAACACTATGAGCCTTCCATGTTGTATCAGGAAGAGGAGAAGGTCCTACCTACCATAGAGGACTTAGCACTAGATTCTTAGGTAGAGGTGGTAGAAGACACAGTTTTTCAAAATAAATATAGAACTGCAAGATAGGGGCAACACGACCTTTGGTATATTGGGTTGAAAGGACAACTTCTAGGAAAAGAAAAATGGTACTCTAAGGAGAGGGTAGAGAAAACATTTTCTCACCTCATTCAGTAAATCTTTTGGGGACCAAAATCCTCCTTAAATGGGGAGGTATGATATAGATTGGATCATTATATTATTTTTCATCTATATTGGTTCTTTTTGAGTGGAAACAATTGGAGGAATAAACTTGCAAATCCATTTTAGCGGCAGGTCCTAATTTTGAAAATTAGGTCCAAAAAATCATCTGAAATATTCTAGAGCCATTTTGAGGCATCAAATAACATTTTTTGGATCCAAACCTACTATACAGAAATATTATATATTCTACACACCAAGACCTTTCCAACAGTGCAAGAATCGCCTCAATCAAAGTTCGTATGCGAAAGTTATACCTCCCACAAGTTAACATATTTTGTTAATCTACTGTGTCGACCACCATGATATGAGTGGATGTCACATCATCCCCCATTACTCAAAACATGTAGTTCTAGCCATGGGGACTTTCAAGAAGATTCTAGAAGGTCCAAACCTTATCACTATCGAGGGTTGAGGAAGTCAAAACCCTACCCCTAGATGGCTATCGGGGCTATGTTAAATACCAAGCCACTAGGAGGAGAAGAGGTTCCATTCTTTTGCATTATGTCTTGTTCCATACCTAAGAAAAACATCTTAGAGTAGTATTTTGTGAGCATAAAAAAGGAGAAGGAGGATTCTGTAGAATTCATTTAGGCCATAGTGCCAAAAGGTAACTCGATTGTGAGTTCGCATTCCTTTGTATGTGCATTTTATAACTTAAGCAAAAAGACAACAGAGCAGAGGCCTCACCTTCTAACTGGGTTTTCTCTTGTATTGAGTTTCCTAGGTCAAATATTGTATTTGTTTGTGTGGATAGTGTATATTTTGTGCCCGTTCTTTCATTTTTATATTTTAGTTATTTCTCAAATTCAAGCAAAGCTAGTAATTAACTAATCTGGGATCTAAGGAAATAAACTGCAAAAATCTAAGATTTCAAAATAGTTTAAGATATGTTGTGACAAACTATTCTAGTGGAATATCCATGGTAGTTTGTGGATCAATATTCAATGTTTTTTAATCAATAATATGAGTTTTATGAATTTTAAGATATCACAAACTTATAATATTATTACTCAAAATAACATAAACCTCTTATGTTCTTTTCATCGCAAGTGTGTAACTAGCATAAATCTATCTTAACTCTTGTCATATTTCAATATGCATCAAATCCTTTGGGGGTGCAAACCTCTCTTCAAAATTTCTCAATTTAAAAAAAAAAAATCACCTCGTCGCAAACCTTTTTTCAAGTTTTTTTTTTTAATTTTGAAAAGTTTTCACTTCGAGAGACTTGATCTCTTTAGGTGCATAATAAATCCTGAGTTAAGATGGATATGGATTTACTTTGGTTCTTTATATTAAACTCTGTGTTGAGAACCAAATGAATTACACATCTACCTCAAATATATAGATAGATAGATAGAAAGAATGTTTTAACCATAAGAGAGATAGACAAAGTTAATATAAAATTATTTTACTTAATGTGGAGATCAAAATATTTTATTTAGGCTTTGTCTAACTTTATACATTTTGGCCTTTTTTGTCAGAATTCGACAACATAAATATGGAGGAAATCACAATTTTCTATTGTTTAAATTGCATTTCTGAATGCATAAATGGATTCAACATGTTGAAAAACCCCTAGGGCACTCGGATTATACAAACTTAGCTAGTCAAATCTGCATAAACAACACTTACTCACCGAATTTTGGGCAAAATTAAACACAAAAAATCCTTGGAAAATGGCCAAAACGTAGAACGTTTAGACTATGGATTGATCAACATTGAAATATTTTTTTTAAATGCCATGACATGTGCACATTTTGACAAAATAATTTTTTTTTTGTTATTGATATTTTTTTTAAAAGTGTTAACTCCATGTTGAGTATGGAAGGAATTACACATCTCCCTCACAATTGACTACACAAAATGTCTTGAAATGCAATAAAGATTGAAATATATTATTTATGATCAACATTGAAATATCTTTTTTAAATGCCATTACACATCTCTTTCATATTGGGCTCCACATTTTGACAAAATTAAATATTTTTTTTAACTGCCAAATGTTAACTCCATATTGAGTATGGAAGGAATTATGTCTTCTTCATAATAGACTATATAAAATGTCTTTAAAAGCAATAAATTCAATATGTAAAATAATTTGATATATTAATTTTATCATAATATTTATTAAGATAAAATATAATTTTTAAAGTTGTTTATTTAATTATATTAAAAAACAAATTTATGATTTTTTTTTCAAGTCTACAAAAATTTTCAAAATATAATGTTAAGTTAATCATTCATAACTAAATTATATATAACTTATCAATAATTAACTTACTACAAATATCATATTACAAAGTGAAATTTGGATAAAAAAAAGATAACATTTTTTTGTTCTCAAATTACATCTAATTGACTTAAATATTAAGAACAACCATTATACATACGGACATCAAATATTAACAATCAATTCTGTAGGGAGGCCCAAACAATATATAACAAATCAATAAGTAACTAGAGGGGAAGGTAAATTAGTAAATAATCGAGAAATATATATGTATACGATATGGTTTAATTTTAATTAAATTGCAATTTTTCATTGTTGAAATTTTATTTTTGAATGTATAAATGGATTAACATCTTTAAAACTCCTTATAATGTCTAAATTTCTTAATGTCAACAATTAATATATATAATTTTAATGATTTGAATTTTTTTTAACATACTTTTGTTAAAAAATAATGAAAAAAAATATGAAAAAAATTCATATCCTATAGCCATCTTAACCATTAATATTTACAATTCTTATTTTTTAAATAAAAAAAATATGGAAAAAAATAAAATATTTATGGTTCTTATAAAATTTTAAAATGATAGATTTTAATTAGCGCTTTTATTTGAGGTTGTTGTTTATTCAAGGGTATGGAAGCGAAACTAATGGTATTCGTGACTTCGACTCCAAAAGAGTGCAATAGAATGAGATGCAGATCTTTATGTTCAATGAACTATATTTGTGGAAAGGAGAAGAGTATTTTTCCATTCCCAAATGCATAAACCCAATGCAATTTACCAAATGAAAACTATGAACATGTACCACCCAAAACTTTGAATGCAATCAATTTATGTTTGTTTTATTATAAATGCAACGAACCTAAATCAAATGCAAGTTCTTTCTACTTCCTTACTTTCAATGCAATAATCCAATGTAAATACAAAGGTATATGAAGTAAAAAGATTGAACAAGAAATGCACTAAAAACCGATGAGAACTAAGAGTAACTAAGTATTAAATAAATCTCTCAATTAAGAACTCAAAAAGTCGACAAGAAAGCACAATGTCAGAATGACTCTAAAAAGAACACAAACAATGAAAAAGAGAAAGAGGAAATCACTCAACAATCCTTAAAGATGAGCAACAGGAAACAAGTATTCAAGACTGGGTTGTGGTAAACAAGAGAGTCTCAATCATTCAAAAGAGTGATATGTTCTAAAGAATATTGAACAAAAACTCAAGACCAATCATACCTTGCAGACTCTTCCAATTAATCAGATAATTGAAAAGATCATGAGACGAAGACCAAACTAGTGAAAAGCAAGGTGAACCAATCTCGCAAAGTAGAAGAGGTTTGCAAGATCAAAAAAGATTAAAATGAGTGATATGTATCAAATTATCAATCCAAACAAAGTCAAATACAATCAAGAGTCACTGGGCAAAAATCCTCTCAAAAGAAGACTGAGAAAAAGCAGACAAAAAGAGGCAAAAAAGCTTGAAAAGGCAGATTGGCACCCTTGTTCTCAAGGAGACAAAGCGCCAGTAAAGGGAATGATGCCCCCTAGGAGCTCCAGGGGATATTCAATCAGATAATGGAACCCCTATACGCATTATAGGGGAGTGCCAATCAAGCTAATGGCACCCTGGTGTGAATTGTAGGGAAGTGCCACTTTCTAGAAAAGCTCAAAAAATGGCTTCTAACAAGCTCAGACTCAGTAGAGAATCAGTCAATGGCTATGTAAAATCTTCAATGAGGAATAGGGAAGGGGAAAAAGATCAAAATCAAGAACCAAATAAGAGCTAATGATAGGTAAAGGCTTTAGACAATCCATGGAAAGACTAGTCAAAGTTGATCCAAATTGGAGTTACCAATTTTTGTTACAGAATGTTTCGCCTGCGGACAGATGAAACTTCCCTTGGATTACTAGACCCCTATACCAAGAAATAAATAGTACAAGTGGACACTAACATCCCTTTAAACTTATCTTAACCAATCAGAATGAGAAGGAGAGAAATGATATGGTGAAGCTATTTTGACGTTTCTCTTGGTGCTTCCAATCCCTGAGTGTGATTGTAAGGTAGCTAGAGAGGTAGTGGGGGGGCCCAGAGGGCCCATAGTGATAATAGTGGAGGTCATTCAATGTAAGGTGGACTAGTTCCACTATATTATTAAATAAGGCCCACTATGGTAGTTAGATATAATAAATGGGTAATT
>ML808212.1:105763-118426 GCA_009831015.1 Picea engelmannii | reverse complement strand
TCAGCAGTGGGGGTTGGACTTCATCAGAGAAATTCATCCTCCCTCAAGTGGTCAGCACAGATGGATCCTGACTGCAACAGATTATTTCACCAAGTGGATAGAAGTTGTCCCCACCAGAAGCGCATCACACAAAGTAATTATCAACTTCCTGGAGGATATTATAGCCTGATTTGGCTGTCCCAGCAGAATCGTCACCGATAATGCTGCTTTTTCAAATCTGAACCTTTAATTAAGTTCTGTGAGCAGTTCCAGATCTCACTAGTTCACTCCACCCCCTACTATCCCCAGGGCAATGGTTTAGCGGAATCTTCTAACAAAAGCCTGATAAAGATCATCAAAAGATTATTAGAGGATAACAAAAGAGCCTGGGATTCAAAGCTAAAATTTGCTCTGTGGGCCGATCTTGTCACCACGAAGAAGTCTCTGGGCACTTCGCCGTTTCAACTAGTCTATGGAGCAGAGGTGGTTTTCCCTACTCAGCTCGCCTTACCTGTGGCGAAGTTATTTCAAGACTACGAGGGAGAACCAGATCATATGATCAGAAGAATTCATCAGATAGTGGAAGTGCAGCAGATCAAAGAACAATCGAGGGACGCAGCTTACAGTCATCAGTAGAAGATCAAGCAGGCTTTTGACAGGAAGGTCAGGAAAAAGGAGTTCGAGATCGAGGACTTGGAATTTAAGTGGGACGCACCCAGATAGGATAAAGGAAAGCACAACAAGTTCGACGCCCTCTGGATCGGCCCTTTTAAAATCTCTGAGATTTTCTCCACCAACACTTATGGGTTTCAGGATCTGGAGGGTGAATAGGTTTTCAACAGCCTAGTGAATGGGAATTTTCTGAAAAAATGTTTTATTTGAGCTTTAGACGGCTCCTCTATTTGTAAATATTGTCTTTAGTTCTTTGTTTCGTTTCTTTTGTATGTTTTGGCCTAATAAGTGACTCCATAGCCCAATAGCAAGGCACTGAAGCTGCAGAAGGAGTTCTTAGAGAATCACAGGGACGACTCTATCCCCCATGGAGCCTATGTTAGCGATAATTCTTGTCATGGGTTCGAGAGCATTCGAGTCTACAAGTTGCAGGAAATGCTTAAGTGCAGCACGGGAGAATTCCTTCCTTTTTCCAAGTATTAGGTCAAGCGGGCGAGAAAAGTGTCATCGGCAGCATCCAAGGTCTTGTTGCGAAATGGATCAATGGTCAGAATCTTTAAGGAGGCACTCGCGAAGTTACGAGGGCCGTTGATCGCAAGCAGTTCAAGCGCCGTGTTATTTCTTGAACTCGGGGACTCGAGAGTTCGCAGGGTAAAGACCCAGGTATTGGGTACTCAAGTCGCGAGGACGCGAGAAGCGAGAAGGTGGATAGCCGTTGGATCTGGATTGAGGAGAACCGTTGGATCCGCACGTAGGATCGCGTATCGGGGCCTTGCAAGAAAAGGCTCGAGAATTTGGGTGCGGGAATCGCGAGATTGCGAGAAGCGATATCCCGACAGCTAGAGGCAATGGGGGCCATAGCAGAGTCGGCGAGTGGAATACAGGTGGCACGAAGCCTCAGGATCTCACCGCGAGATGTCCCAAAGTCTTGATGTTAGGATTCGCGAGACACGAAGTGCCGAGAGAATCTTGAGCCCGGTCCCACAAAGGTATCGAGAGAAGTAAGAGCCGTTAGATCTTTGAGGGACACGTGGTGCGTGATTGGGCTCCTCACCTCCTCGCCCATCGTAACTTTAAAGCATAAGGATTGACTCCCCCCAGCCACAATTCGTGAGGTGCCGAAGGCGTCTAGAGCCTGGGCCCACAGTATCACCGAGGAGATCTCAGCCGTCCATCTGAAGCGGACACCTGGCACGCGATTGGGCTCCTCGCCTCCTCGCCCCTCGCAATTTTGAAGATCAAAGACAAGCTCCTCCTAGCCGCGAGACGCGAGGTGCCAAAAGAACCTTTGAAGATAGGCACAGGGTCATAGCCCGTGGTCACTTGAGGGTGATAGAAAGAACTGCGCAAAGGGCCAAAGCACCAGGTTTAGCTGCAGAAGGGATCACTGTGTTCTCCAGGTGCCAGTTCAACTTGATCTCAATCCTGATTCCTGCTCGAAGTGGATGAAGAAGTGAGAGGGTGGTTGAAACCTCACCTCACTCATTAATTGCAAGGTATGGATGTCCCGGCAGGAAGTCTGCCCGAGATGGTCCTCTGTACTGGTTTTCCCACAGAAGCCATGCCGGAGACCTTGACTCAACAAAGAAGTCTGCGCACGCTAGCCCGACACTTAATGGCTCAACTACTCTCCTTGCAGGAGCCATGCGTAGTTAAGATGGCGCTTAAAAGAAGATATCAGTACGAGTTTGACTGAAGTGAAGTGACACCAAGCCTTGGGTGACTGAGCACGCCTCTGTGAGGTAATTTTCTCTGAGTATATATAAACTCAGTCTTGGTAATTAGAAGGTATCGATGGTAGAGCAGAGCTCCCTACTGTAAAGTTTAACAGAAATTCTAGTTTGTTGGATATGAATCTGTATATGAGATTTCTTGTTTTATGACAGAAAGTTCTTCTTACTCTGTCTAATTTTCAATCTTATGTTAAGAGAGTTCGTGATTGACTGAGTCTCGCAAGTTATTGCAGTTCTGCTACGATAAATGGTTTATTATTGCATTATCGCATTCTCTGGCCTTGTGTTTGAATGTAAGAGGATATTGCATTTGGACATCTTCTTCCTCAGTCTGTTAGAAACCTGTTGTTGATGATAGACCTCCGCTTTCCTCTTATATAAGTCTTCCACCTGTTCACCCTTTACTACAACTCATTGTCTGAAGTTTACGCAAGACCTCACTTGCTCATGCATACCTGGCCTAGTTTCAGAGTTGGAATGATATAGTTTTGAGTTGGCTTCCATTCGGTCACCCCATCTATAAACAAACTGTGACATAAAAACTGATGGGCGTCGGGCTCTGCTCCTGCTAGCAATCCAGGAGTGACTTCCGTCGCCAACAGGTTCAAACGGACGTCGAGAGCGAGAGATATCGCATTTTGTTCAAAATGGCAAACTGGAAAAAAAAGGGATGACGACTGTACAGTCTGTACGAGCGATGATGTGGCAGGCCGTACGACACATGGCAGGTAGTTATTGGATAGTTGGCATGTGACATGGTTTGTTGGTAGTGAATGGGATGGCGACACATGGCCCAATCAATGGCCGCCATGTGTCACCTGTTTGTTGGTTAAAATCTTTGCACTTGGCAGGAGTCGACCCCGTGATCTCCAGGGTAGGGTAAAGCTTTGGGAAAGGCTGCCCAACCGGCGCGCCCGCACATGTCACTTGATATATATATGCATTGCAATGTATTTAACATCGTATAAATGTGTGTTGGGGCATGAACCGGGCCAGGGCTAAGCCCCGGCCCGTGGTTATATGTTATATTGTATGCGACCGGTGCTACGGAGGTTAGACCCACCATAACATATGTTAGAAATATTTGAATGTGCGCGGTTTGGTATGACATGTGACCAACGTATATGCGCGCAGGTAAGCCTTATGGTTATATCAACGGTTTTAAAACTTAAGCCCTGTTGTGTTATAGCGCGCGGTCATGTGATGACCATGTGCCCACGGGCCTTGGTAGTTAAGGCCGACGCGTAACCGTTCGACAGTTTGGACCAGTTGTGCGGTTGCACCTGGTGCCAAGTTTTTACGCTTTAAATTGCGTGTGGACTAGGTTGAGCCAAGGGAGGTGTGTTTTGTAGATGCAGAGACAACAAGCTTGAAGGGGGGACTTCCAGGAAGCCTATCTACTTCAATTTTTGGCCAAACAAGGTGCCGAAAAAGCCCAGCTAGGGGTTTTTGGACGTTCTGAAGCCATTGGAGCAGTCTATTTGGCATTTTGAGCATTGTAAAGCACATTTTTTATCACTTTGAGCAAATAATACAAATGATCCATTGGAAGCTAGACCAGGAGATGTAGCCCAAGAGAGGGGTGAACTCCTTTATCATTTGTTGTGTTATGTGTTTTTTGTTCATTGATTATGTTGCTATTTATATACATCTTGAATGAGTAAATCCTATTAAAGTTGTGTTGCAAAGTTGATCCATTTTCATTTTAACACATAAATTTAACTTGCAAATATTTTCAAGAATACAAGTCTTCTTCATTTTTAGATCAGCTATCTCAACTATAGTCATCAATTTGCCATGTGTACCTTTGAATCTTATCAACTTGATTTAATCAAACCTAGAGCCTTGTCCTCAAGAATGAGTGCTTTCTTTTCTTCCAGGTCTCCTTCACTCAAGTGACGAGTGCTTTCTTCAACCTGTCTTCTGTACTGAGACAATACGCTATCTTGACAAAAGGTTAGTTTAGAGGATAAGCTCTATGATCTTTTAATCCTTCTAATAATTTGATCATAGCTTCAACATGCAACAATGATTAAGATAATGTCATGACAAATAAATGCATATTAAAGTAATCACACCTGAGTTGCATCATTCCTCTAAATGTGTTGGATCTTGAGATCCTTCTGGATCTATGGCAAGAGATCCCTTCTCCTACAAATACTCTTTAAAGTTTAACCATTTAAACATATATGAGTACATACCTCTGATAGAATTTGTAGGTGGTGGCACCATCTAGTAGCAATGATAATCATTACCAACTCTTTAAAAACTTCAGGGGTGACTGCCACTAGTAGTATAGCTGCTACTGCAACTGGTTCTGAGACTGCAACTGCAACTTAGGGTTTTATGAGGAAACCCTAATTTTTCAAACTTCAAATTTTGGAATTCTGATCTAGGGAATAGATGCGCTGAGCTGAGGCAAGTATGTTGGTGTAGTCAGAATTTCGAAAATCCAACTTTTACCCCCTCAAACTTGATCTGCGGATTTTTGGACTGGTGCTTCTGGTACCTTTGGTACTCTGGTACTTCTGGTACTGGTTTTCTGGTACTTCTGGTGCTTTATGAAACTAGGGTTTGACTTTTCGGGAGATCCAACCACTGAAAAGGTGCGCTGATGATGCCAAATTGATCCTTAGGGGAGGGTGCAACTTTCTAGATACTTTTGGGGCTGAAAAGCTTCACTTTTGAAAAACCCTAATTTTCATGTACAGTAACAGTGACGTTTTTCTCTTGCAAAATATGCTTCCTTCAGGTTGGCTTTGATACCATGTTAATGTTTAAGCTATTATTATAGATGCTTGCATTTCATTAGATAACAATAGCATAATCCAAGATCACTGAGAAATACACAATCACAAGAGACACAACATTTATCCTGGGAAACCCTCTAGGGGAAGAAAACCCAACAAAACTTCGTTAATATATATAACCAATACAATGCCAAGAGATCTCTATGATAAAATAGAAATTCCTCTCCAAGATATGCTCCACTCTCTCTCTCCTTTGTCGGTAACAGATCAAAACTTGTCTCTCAAACTGAGCAAGTGATTTATATCCAAATGAGGCGCTAGCCTCCTTTATTTATACAAGTTTGGCACGTGTGAAGTGTCTCTTCACTGGCAGGGCCGACTTCTCAAACTGGGTGGGTAAACCCACCTTTATTATATTTCTGGGTCTCTTTAATAACTGTTGGGGACGACTTCTTATTCTGCCTATTACAATTGTCTTTTGACCATTCCACAAAAGGGGATTTGGTCCTATTACAATAGCCAACATGATCAATCCACAATGGGGATTGATCCTATGAATAATATATCAATAATAATAAGAATACTCTTTGCAGTTACATTATTTCAACAAAGGGTTGTACCTTACCTTGTGGGAAGAAGGGCTAAAGGTCCAGAGGGTAAAAGTAGTTGGCAAAAGATAAAATCCAAAAGAATGAAACCTTTAGATGCTTCGCCCAGGGATCCCCGAGAAAGCAATAAAAGGCTTCTTAGAAAGAATCAGAGGGACCCATAAAAAATAATAAAATCAAGACCTAGTTGGAGGATAGGGGGTCTAATCACGCGCTATCCTATTAGGTCCATGGGAATGTAGCGGTATGACACTACCATTCAGCTGGTCACCATGTCAGGGTAGTGACTCTTGGTGACATAGCCAAGAGAAAGGGGGTCTCATCACTATCCAGCCTTCTCATTTTTGTGAAATGCTTGTGGGTAACATTGTCACCACTGGTAACCATGCTAGGGAAGTGTCCCCTAACTAGTCTCTTGAAAGAAAAAGAAATAAGACAAAAAGATAAAAGGCATGAATGGGCTTGGAAACATTTGCATCCATGACAAGGTGCAACTCACCCTCTTTAGAGGCACCCACAGGTAAGCCATACATTCCCCTGTCATCATTGCACCCCTTACCACCTCACCCACTTACATGGAATGGATTTGTATTCACCCAAAAAAATCCCACATACAATGAGCACTAGCCCAATAGGACATCCTAGTGTCACCTCCAAACCTGGCTTGTAGAATAGCATAACGTCTTTGAGCAATTGTCTGGGAAAGGGGGTTTCATGCACATGTTTAAATAACTTGATTATTGGATGTGATTGACATTGCTATGATCCCTGTGACTTATGAGCCCATGGAAGGCGTACTTGTTGTTGTTGCAGAGCCACACTTGATAGACAGGTACACATGGGGAGATGATTAGTTTAGACCTCCATAGGGCTAAAATCCCATCAAGTGGATGCTGAGACCCCAGCCAGGGGCAGAGACAGATCAAAGGTTTTCACCAGAGAGAGAGGAGGATGTTCCACCAGAGACAGCCCGGTAGGCCTGGACCCAGGGGGGTCTTTCCCTTCTCACCATTATGTAGGCCTTGGAAGGCCCATGAAATCACCCATGTGACCCATGATGTCATCGAATGTTTTGGACACTTTGGAGGCAGTTGTGTGCCAAGTGGAACAAGTGGTTTGATCTAGAGGCCCAAGGAGGCCTAACGTTTTTCTCTTGGAGGCCAACGTTGCCCTAAAAAGGCCTAACATCACCCTAAAAGGGCATGAAGTCACCGTTTTATCTTTATTTAGGGTTTTATTATGTCATTTAATGTAAAACCTAGATATCACATGTAACTGGCCATGTCGACCTTTTTTGACCTAATTCTAGTCATTGATATTGTATAAATTAGGGTTATACCCTTGTATTTTTCATCATCTTTCACTCACACTTAGTGAGGTATGAAGGAGGATAATTGTATTTTTCATCATCTTTCACTCACACTTAGGGTTTATTGGCTGAAATTTTAGGCACACTTGTTGAAGGAGGATAATTTTGGAGTAATTTGGCAATTTTCTTGGTGGAAGTGTTCAACTAGGCTTTTTGCTTGATGATTCTTCATGAATGTAAGTAAGATTTCTGCAATTCTTCTTAATTAAATGGTTATGGTTATGTTTATATTGCATTTAAATTAATATTATGAAATTGCTAGTCTAAAACCCTAGGAAACTAAGCACATGTTATTGTCCTTTCTTTAAAAGCCTTCACCTACTAGATTTTGCCAAGAAGCCGATTTTCTTTAATCCTTTGATAGGGCCTTGCCATTGCAACACCGTAGCACTTATTGCTTCATATTAGCCATCATTTGCTTCATATTTGAGTTAAAGAAGGATGAAAACTACTAAGGCCTAGGGTTACCTACACCTTGCTAGCAATTTTCTCCCTAGGGTTTGGTAGTTTAAGCCTTGGCTTAGCAACACTTCAACTATTAATCCCTCTTGTCTTTGGCTCTCCTACTATCATCCTTTTCCTTCAACATTTGCTGCCACCTAATAGACTCCATTTTCCCTAAAAGCACTAATCTAAGACTTCCTATTCAGTGATTGACCAAAACAACCATCAAAACCTACACCTTAATCTTTCTACTAACCACTTCTAAAATTAGAATAGGCTAACCTACTAACTTTATTGTTGTTGTTACTAAAGCAAGATACAGACACATTTTGAAGCATTAAAAGCATCCAAAAGCAATTGAAAAGGTTGATTAATGCATTGCCTTACTTGCTTCAGACACATGCTAGTATTCTGAGGATTAATGATTGATTATTCTTGGTCATTTTGAAGCTATCTAAGGCACTTATTGTGAAGTCATTGTCTGATAAATATTGATGCTATAAATTTCTGTTTATTTCACATTTAGATCAGCCATTGCTTTTATTGATAAAGTCCAAGGTTTTTTGAAGTACTAACGACAAGTTGTACTTGCAAAAGATATAGTTTCTTGTTGCTTTGTTCTGGGTAGGTACAATCTTGATATTTCATCACTTCATTGGTTAAAACCCCAGGACTTTCTGATCAGTGGTGACTTGTGAGAGGGGACCTTTTAATAGATACCTTAACCTTGACTTCTCAAACCCCTAAGTCACCTGGGACTTCAACCCTAAATAGAAAGAGGCATCCTATTGAGGTAACAGTGATAGGATAACCTCGGGTTATGCTGATTTGATCTCTATTATCCTTTCCTTTGATCAAAGTACAAATTGTACAATAACAAAGCCTAGCTTGGGCTTCCATGGGGATACAAGCCCACAAGTTGGATTTGGGCCCGCTTGCCGGATGAGAAATATCATACTTGGAACGCCTTGATGATGAGTTGGATGACATATCCCAACCCTCACTTGCCAAATGATTTTCCCAGGAGGGGAAAAACATCCTCTTTTAGCTTGACATCATGTTTGGGGGGCTAGGGCATGGTGGTGAGATGATATGCTTTGGTGCTTCGACATTTTGAGGGGTTTTATGCTTTGACCATGAAGGAATAAATTTGGATGTTTGACACATGGATTTGGGAATCCTTACTACCCTCCTACATCACCAATGACCTTCTCCTAGTGACAAAATGTCCCCTAAAGGGGTGACGTCCATGTAAATTAGGGTTTTATTTGTGCAAAAGTGAAATTTTAAATGAATTGTTTAATATTACTTTATTAAGGGGGAAAGATTAGAGTTGTTGACCCCTAATATTGTAGTTTATCCCTTAATTTGTGGACAAATAACCTTGGTGACATTTTGTATATATAAGAGATCATAGGATCTCATTTTCAGAGAACTCTCCCTCTTGTGAGAGGCCTTGGTCTGAAATTTGCACCACACTTGGCTCTTTTCATCTCTTGTGCACTTGATTATGGTTATCTATTGGTGAATGGTTGATGGAAGTCTAGCGCTAGCCTTGGATGATGCTTTCTAGCTCTTGTGGTGGATTATCTTGGCATTTCTCTTGATCTTGGTATGGTTTTCTGCTATTATGATATCATTTTTTAAGTTCAAGTATTGTTATGCTAGGATATAGGTGGGAAATATAAGGGCATAAACCCCGACCATAGCCTTCATCATTTTATTTGCTTCATCTCATTGATTTTATAAGGGTTTGCTATGAGAAGTATAAGGGCATACACCCTCTTAGCCTAAACCCTAGCCTAGAGAAACTTTTCTTGGGATGTAAAATGGCTTACACCCCCAAGGAGGTATCTTCTCTAAGCTCCTTTTGACATCATTAACCCAATAATAAAGGCACTAGTCATACTTTTTTTCATTGGAGATATAAAATCACTACCTTGGGAAACACAAATTTTGGTTTTTTGAAAAGTTTCTTGCTTGAAGTTGATTTGTCTCATTGAGAGGAGTATTCCCCCACTAGGGCATCCCCTCTCTCCCAACACTCTAATTTATGTTACAAAATTTAACCTACAGACATTAGGGATGCATAACCCTAGCTACTAACACTCTCATAACTCCTAAACTAACCCTAGACTAGCTCTCTAACTTTGCTCATTTAGTCTACTAACTAGGGCACATATTTTGAGCTACTTCTTGGCACTTTTCCATAGTTGATTTTGCTTCTGCATGCCACTGAATGCTACAGCCACAAGGCTACAATTTTCTGCATAAAATACATTTTTATAACAACCATCTTTTCTTGCTTCATAAGTGCCAATTTTCACCCTATATTCATTGCTAAGTTTGATGTTGATTTACCTAACTAGTCGAGATATTTATATGATGATTTTAGATGTTTTATTTGATGATATAAACTGATATCTACTACTGCAAATTAGGGACAGAAAGCTTAAGTTTCTGATCCAACTAACATCTATCATTGCAAAGTCTCTTTTCTTGTGTCTCGGGCAAGTACAATCATTCAGAGAAGTACTATACATGTGGGGCAACAATTACTTGAATTGCAAGGCATCTCTCCCTACCTTTTTATTTCACTTAGATTTGACCTCTAGGGGATTCACTTCCATTTCCCTCCATCTCCATCTCAATCCCCCTAAGGTCACCAGGATCGCCTCCCTAGAGTGACCTAGTTACCCTTGAAGTGCGGGACCTACATCGAGGTGACATTGGGTGTAGGATTTCCAAGTTGTAGCACTTGTTTTGTGGTTGGGTCGGGATTTTCCTAACGTACAAATTGAGCTATAACATTTTGGCATCGTTGTCGAGGAATATTTTGAATCTTTTTTGTACCCTAACGACACTTTGGCAAGCTATCCCAAAGCCTTTCTCTTAGCTTTCCTGGCGACTCCACCCAAGGGATGTTCCCTTTCCCCTTTTCTTTATGAGCTCATCTTGAAGCTCATATAGCGACTCCACCTTCCTAGAACCCACTTTTCCCTCTTTCCCCTTTCATCCCTTGATGAGCCTTGAGCTCATCTGGTGACTCCATTGAGGTATTACCCTAAGTGATGGAACCATGGCCTCATGGGACTTACCATGGGAATTACATAATGTGTACCCTTCTCTTGATGTTCATAATGTCCCTGGCTATCCAAATAATTGTCCAACAGAATGGAGAGCAAGTTGCCCCAAATGTGATGGTGATCCAACTCTAACAGTCACCCATGTCGTGAATTATATGAAGTATGCATCGAGCTTAAATGTGCTACATGAAGATGTGTTGATGAAATTTTTTGTGTTTTTACTGGAATCAAGTCAAAAGGATTGGCTTGCACACTGTGATCCAAGAGGTCCCTCTCTAAGCCATGTAAAGTGTATGAGGTGGATGGGGTCAAGACTCAATGGGCATAGGGCTCATGACATACTAGGGGTCATAGTGTCTCATTCATGGGTGCCTTTGTAGAGGATGTGTGGTACCTTCGTCCCCAAGGCATTTTTTTCAAGCCCATCATTTTCCTTTTATCTTTCTTTCTTTATAACATAAGGAGAGATTGAAGGTCATTACCCAGGCGTGGGGACCAGGTGGTGGCAATGTCATCCACAAATACCTAATGGAAATGAGAAGGTTGGTTCATGATGAGACCCCCTTTCTCTCAGCCATGCAACTGAGAGTCACTGCCCTAGTTTGGTGAATAGATGATGACAATGTCATACCACTAGATATCCATGGACGTGATAGGTCATCTCGTGATGAGACCTCCTATCCTTCAAATAACCTTTTAAGTATTTCTTTATTATATTGGGGGTCACCTTTATTCAAAGATAAGCATTTTATTGCTTTCTTGGGTGATCCCTGGGCGAAGCATCTGGAAGGTTTATATAAGGCTTTTATCTTTTACCCAACACGAACCCCTTTGGGCCGTTAGTCCCTTCTTCCCATAGAATGAGGGACAACCCCTTCTTGGGTCAATACACCCTAAAATCCCAAGAGATAAGGAAACAAAGGGGAATAATGATGGAAAATGGTAAGTATGGTTGGGAACGGTATGATGGCTCATAAAGGGAGTTCCCAATAGCAAACCCATTCCCAAGGAAAACCACTTACTAGGGCATTGTTGCCGCCTTATACACACCTGGGAGACGTGGAAGAAATCTTCAATCCACTCGGTGTGTCCTTGGGGGCAAGTGAGAGTTAAGGTGCTATCACCTAATCCTCAACTCCTCCGTCTAGGCCAACTCCTAGCGAAGCCAAGGGGGGTAGTCCCTAACAAATATACTAAGGCTTTTAAGCTAAGTACAAAAAATTGAAATCTAGGAGTTTATTATTTCTTCAAACCATCAACCATAAACTGAATAAAACATGAACAAATCATTCACCACGATATATAATCAAATGAGCATATACTTGCATCAAAAGGATACTGAGAGACAATTGTTAGGTGCAAGTTTCATTTATAATTAAATATATAACCAATCATGAAATGAAGCATGTGGCTTTGCTGAGTGTGAAAAATGAGACCAGTTCCTTAATGAGAATCGTGGGCAATGTAGTTCGAGTGTTTTATTAGGATAAATTAATGTTCAATTAGTGAAATGGTTTGGGCCTCCTTGGAGGTTAACTCTTTTCTTAGAAACTTGCGGAGAGATTTACCGAAACCCAAATGGTCTCACCAGTAAAACTCACTCAAAGTGCTGGATGTCCAAAACGGGTGGGAAGCCAGGTCCCGAGAGGGCCCGCCTTACTTCTCAGATCACTTCAAAGCGTTTTCCCGCACATCAAGTTAACAACTTTGGGGGTTGTCCTAATTAAAACTATCAACCACTGACCATCACAGCGTGTATGAACTTACTCCCAACAGATCGAGACGAGATCGCAATTGGAAGGGTCAGGAACCGCACTGAGAGTTGAGGGGAATTTTGTTTATTTTATGACAGAAAATAAAAGTGTGAGACTAATTATTGAATCTGCACTGACCAGGCCCCTTTCGAGGTCGCTGAGGGGATGGTTTATTTGCCAACAAGAAAGTAAATGTGAGACTAATTACTAGATCCACACTGACCAGGCCCCTTTCGAGGTCGCTGAGGGGATGGTTTATTTGCCAAAT
>ML808212.1:71925-88300 GCA_009831015.1 Picea engelmannii | reverse complement strand
TCACCTCATATGAACCACATTCACCAATACAAGAGCCACACCACCATAGATCTTGACCTCCAAAGTCTTTATTCCATTAGCATAAGAAAGATATTACAATAACAGAGTTACAACAAGCTATTCTTCTCAAGCTCCAAGCTAACTTACAATGGGGAAGAGTGCTTCAATATATAGCACAAGAGGGAGAAGTTCCAATGAAGGAGGGCGCACCACTTGGTGAGGAGGTGCGCACCACTTGGAGGCATGACCAATGACAAGTGTGGAGAGTGGGGCTGCCACCTCTCCCACACCTCATCTAACTCGCCACTTGTGATCTTGAGTGGGTGTAGGGTGCGCCACCTCTCAAGAGGTTGGCTGCCCCTCTTGGGAATGCGCCACCTCTCAAGAAGGGTGCACCCTCTTATGGAGCATGTGCCAAATACCAATAACACTTGTCTTATGTTTTCTCTTTGACCAATATAAGTTGCCCAATAGCTTCCACCTTGCCTTTTGAGGGTTTATTTCATCTCAAACATGTCCCCACATGTTTCCCTAAATTTAGCTTTTGCTGATTTTTTATGATTTTATTTGACTTTTTTGGGTTTTGTGAGCAAAAATGACTTTTAAGTGATTAAAATCATTATTTTTGCTCAATTAAGTGGGTACTTAGGTAATATGGGTGCTCTAGGTCCAAAAATGAGCATCCCCATGGCATATTAAGTCCCCTAGTACCACGTTTTTAATACATCTTTATTTTTTAATTAAAAATTGCCAAATTCTGGCAATTTTTTAATTAACTAAAAAAAATAAAAAAAATCCTAAGGGGGACTTAGTACATTTCCATAAGACTCTAGGAGAATGTTTAGCATGGTAATATACATTAGACACTAGGCTTAGATCCATGCTCAAGCCTAACCATGGGCATATACTCTGACTCTGGAGGGATTGAGTGAAAAAACTCATAAATTACAAATTGCCTAGAAACGGCAAAATATAATTAGTAAGTGAAAAAACACTCCAGAGTATAACTCACGCTTAGGACTTAAGGTGGCTAAGACCTTTTACAAGTTCATCATGCAACATCTCTTATTACATTTTTTTATGGAAATGTAAAGAGAAAAAAGGTGGTTTTTATGACCGGCTGAACTTCTGAACTCTGAATTTTGAACAATAATGTTCAAACTTTGGCGGCTCGCTGGAAGTCCATCCTAGTGCAACTTTGATGGATAACAGGTTGAATTCTAGGTGTATTCAAATATCCAGTGAAACCATCCTAGCAATGTCTCACCACACTTGCTTATGTGATTCATCATAAACCAAAGCAGTGATAAGTTAACACAAAAATAACATGAGTTAGAGAATGTATTGTATCATCGGAAATCATAAAGTCAAGCTCATGGAGGCGGGATGGAGGGACAAAATCATGCCAATTCATACTCTCAGGAGAGTTCTCAATCCATCTCAGAAAGGGATTGTGAAAATTCAAAGGTCCAATAGACTGACTCAAAGAGTTTGAAGGTTGGATACCTTGGAAGTCTTCACAATCTGAGGTCTGGGAAGGAAATAGAAAAAACCTAGAGGGTGATTGATAAGTTCTTAAGAGAAGTTTGAAAGATTGAGATGATAGACTTATTCTTGAGGTATTCAACCTACCTTTGAATTCTAGGGTTTGCCTCAGAGGAAACTTAATACAAAGGATATACTTCCCAACTACACCTTTAATGACACAGCAAGATAAGATAGTCGAAGGGGTTTGGGGAACATTATCACAAGGATCCTTCTCTAGGAAAACGATGTCCTTATCTCTATCAAGATCTAAGCACAATGGTGGTTGATAATATTCTTCATGGAATAAATCCAAGTGCTCAGAGGAGTAATCCTCGAAATCTTCAAGGTATGACTGAAAATCACTAGAAGAATTTAGCACCAGGTCATCCTTGGGTGTCTGAAAAAATTTGGTAATCATGTCATGTTATTGTTGCCAAATGTCAAATTCACCAGTAACTTCATGTGATAACGGTAAAGGAAACTTTTGGACACGACCTTCAATGTTGTAAATGGGATCTCCATCATATCCAATAATATCCCAATTATGCTTCCTGACATGTATGAACTCTTCAATATTATTGTAATGTTCCTGACTTGGCTAGTCTAGGAAACGTTGTTAATGTGTGTGTAGGATCAAAGGTTTACAACATATAAATGATCATACAAATAATAAATGCGACAAAGGACTGCAAGTTTGTATTATGATATCTCTGTGGATTACAAAATGGTCGAATGTGACTGAATAACTGACAATACTCGACTAGATCAACATACAAAGGATCTTAGCCGGAACATAAATAAGCAACTGCGGTTGAATAAAATAACAACACTCAGCTAGATCAAAAGACAAAAGGGATCTTAGCCAGAATACAAATAAGAAACTAAAAGATAATACTTGAAATATGGGAGCATTGACGAATCAATGAAGAATGATGGAAGACCTGGATGATCTTCCCGGTGACTAGGGTGTGTCTTTCAACACCGAAATCAACCAACTGGTATCTTCCTCCTGGAATACATTGAACTATCTCTCCTAAGATGCACCTCTTCTCCTCAATGACAAGTCATAATCTGCATAAAATGATGAATTAGGTTGCTGACCCTTCCTTTATAGCTTTCCAAAACCCTAAATCACTGTTGAAACCCTAATTCACTGTTGACTTCTATTTTTAGCTCATAATGACTTAAAAGCACTTTTAACCCTTGTTAGCTCAATGTCACTTTCCGAATATTACACCTGTGACTGGAGTGACCTCTAGTAACCCTGTTTACCCCTCTTTGGCCTTGGCTATAGTCTAATAGGGTGGTTTAGACCATTAAGCCTCCTCTTCTGGAGCTCCTATTTGGAAAGGGACATTGCAGTCCTCCCTTCCCGAAATTGCTTGTCCTCAAGCAATACCAGTCCAAGGTGTTGCAACACCTACTCGCTCTCCCAAGTAGCGTCCTCTACTGGAAGCCCTCTCCATCTGATCAAACACTCTCTGATGACCCTGCTCCCTAGTTTCCGCTCCCGGAACTCCAAAACCTCCTCCGGAACTAACTCCAACTGTCCCTCCTCATCCAACGGGGGAAGCTCCTCTGATGTGTTAATGAATTGTCCCACTACCTTTTTTAGGCAAGACACGTGGAACACGTTATGAGTCTTGCTCCCCTCTAGAAGCTCTAGCTCGTAAGCAACCTCGCCTACTCGGCGCATGATCCTGTAAGGACCATAAAATCTGGGCTTGAACTTCTCGGCTCCACTCTTCTTCAGAGATGACTGTCTGTAGGGTTGGAGTCTCAAGAAAACCAAATCTCCAACCTCAAAGCTGCGCTCTATCCTGTGCCTGTCCGTGCTTATCTTCTGTCGGTTTTGCGTAGTCTGCAGGTTCTCTTTCAACAATTTGAGAATCTTCTGACTCTCTATGATCCAATCCTTGGCCTTGGGAGCTCTGATCTCCCCGAAGACCAAGTCTACCAAAGTGGGAGAATCATATCTATACAATGCTCGGAAGGGTGTCATACCAATGGACATGTGGAAGGTGGTGTTGTAGCAATGTTCCCCTAAATGTAACCACTTTACCCACGTTCTCTACTGTCCTCCTACATAGTTCCTCAAATACCCTTCAACCCACTTGTTGACAATATCGGTCTGCCCATCTGTCTAAGGGTGATAACTGGTGCTCGGTGTCAACAATGCCCCCACCAACCGAAACAACTCTCTCCAAAATGTTCTTATGAATCGACTGTCCCTGTCACTGGCGATGTTCTTCGGCAACCCATGAAGTCTGAAGACCTCCCTGAAGAAAAGCTCGGCTACCTGAAGTGCGTTGTACTCTGTCGGTATGGTGTAGAAGTGAGCAAACTTGGTCAATCTGTCGACCACTACATAGATAGAGTCCTTACCCTGGACCTTGGGTAGACCAGTGATGAAGTCCATAGATATACTCTCCCATTTCTGCTCTAGAATGGGGATTGGCTGAAGTAGCCCTGCTGGAAGAGCATGCTCTGACTTGTTCTGCTGGCAAGTCAAACTCTCACTGACGTGTCTCATAACGTCTTGTTTGAGGCCCTTCCATGAGAACCTCTCTCTGATCTTTTTGTAGGTTTTGTAAAACCCCTGATGGCCTACTAGAGGTGAATCATGAACTGCGGTGAGGATTTTCTTCTTAAGTTCTGAATTTGGCACCAAGTAGACTCTATCCTTGTAAAATATGACATCGTCAATGACCCTATACCAGTCATCCTGTATCTTCCCATCCATCACCTCACAAGCGAACTTGTTCTTGGAATATTCCACTAACAAGTGGGATTTCCAATCTACTGAAATCTCCATCAAAGAACATGCCGCAGGTCTCCTCGATAGTGCATCGACCATAATGTTCTTCTTCCCCTTGACAAAATCTATGTCAAAGTTGAATTCCTGTACCTTTGTCACCCATTTCTGTTGGCGCTCACTGAGGTCCTTTTGCTCAAGGAAATACTTCAAACTGTTGTGATCGTTCTTGACCACGAATTTGCTGCCCACCAAATATTGTCTGAACTTGGTCAAGGCATGCATGATTGCCAACATTTCCTTGTCATAAATGGAGTACAACCTCTCGGGTTGACTAAACTTCTGGTTCTCAAATATAATGGGGTGTCCTCCCTGCATCAAAACTGCACCGATCCCTTCACCGGATGCGTCACACTCTAGTACAAATGGGAGGGTGAAGTCTAGTAGTGCCAACACTGGACAAGTGCCCATGACTACCTTCATGTGATCAAAGGCTTCCTGTGATTTCTCGGTCCATATGAAGGCCCCGTGCTTGGTAAGATCTGTCAGTGGTGCTCCAAGCTGAGAAAAACTCCGGACGAACTACCTGTAATAGTTGTACAGCCTGAAGAAGCTCCTCAATTCTGTCACGTTCTTGGGCGTCGGCCAATCCAGAATGGACCTGATCTTCTCTTGGTGCACCTATACCCCTTGTGCACTGATGATGTGGCCTAAGTAAAGAAGTTATGTCATACCGAACTCACGCTTGGACTCTTTGGCATATAATGACCGTGCCTCCATGATGCTTAATACCTCATCTAGGTGCCTCATATGATCTTGCCATGACCGGCTATGTGATGTCCCGTTCCCAAGAGTAGGCCAATAGGGAGTGACTTAGTAGTCTATATGTTCTCGTAGACTATAGTCAGGCACAAACAGGGAACAAGATGGAGAAATAAGGAGGAATTAATGGCTAAACGATGAATTAAGCCAAAATACTTAGGAAAAGTCACTTAAGCCTAAGTCAACGAAGAATTAGAATGAAAAGGTGTTAAAGGGGGACTTAATTGATTAATTAATCACTTAGGAGGAAAAGCGCCTAGCTTAAGTGAGGTCAATGGTGAATTATATTGGGAAAGGTATAAGGGAGGAATTTGACCTAATTCCTCATTATGCATTGTTATGATTTGATGTTGAGAGTTCCCAGAGGAGGAGGAGAGCTGACCTTACTGTTTTGTGGATTTTTGGAGGAAACCACCACCATTGATCAGTTTTGGTGTTGAGAGACACACCCCGGCCCATCAGAGATACCATCCAGGTATTTCACTGTACTTTTCAGGAGTATCCATATCAGAGTGCGCAGCTCAGCCAGTGAGGGTGCAAGTCAGTTTGAGGGTTTGGAGAGCTGCACGAGACCCGTATCCAGATTGCAGTTTCCTTCCAACCCATTTGAGATATAGCCAGGGCGCTTCTATTGAGCCATCTATCATCATATTATGATGATGGAATCTTGCAGATCGACTCATTCAGCCATTTAGGGCATAGCTCTTCCAGACAGACATGTGGTGTTGCATGTAGAGTTTCAAAGCATATCCGAACAAATCCTTCCAACCCATTTCCTCATTTGGCGAGATGATCATTTTGAGCCATATAGCATCATATTCCGTTGGTGGAATCTTTTTGGGCGCATCCAGTGCTCCTGGAGGTGTGCAAAACCCCCAGGGGTCCAGATCCAGTGCCTTAGAGACCGGATCCGAGATTTGACGCTCATCCATTTCAGCCTAGAGGCCAGGGCGCTTCTATTAGAGCAGTTTCCAATGGATTCTGACGGTCCATTCTTCCGGACGAGTTTTTCCATCTAGTAGCGGTTACCATACTTCTCCGGAATCGCATATTTTTGCCGATCTATCCGTGCATGCATCAGATCTGCTATCATCTTCTAATCATGGGTATTTTTATGTTATTTGATTGTATTCCAGTACTGATCCATGAGATCTGACTGACGTTTATATTCTATATTTCCAGTAGGCTATTGTATTTCCATGCTCGACCGTTATTATACATTATATTGGGCAGTTGATGTTCTCTACTTTTGCATGCATCCTTTATATGTTGTTTAAACCATAAATATGCAACATGCACATGTAATAACCAACATGCACATGCAATAACCCACATGCACATGTAATAACCATCAAGATCTCAAACATACAACTGAAATGCATCCAGAAACCCCTAGTGTATCAGATCTGCAAGACAAAATAGTAGATCAGTAGCAAATATCTCGATCAGCGGCATCAGGGATATTTCAGTGGTATCAAAGCCTTAGTCCTACCAGCCTGTGACTAAAGACCATGAATACAGCAGAAGAACCAGATGGTCGTGAGCACGTAGGTGACGAATATGCCACTTACAACAGGCAAAGGGGAAGAAGGGATAGGCCTAAATTTCCTCCCTTCCCTCCCAGTTCAGAGGAAGAGGAAGAGGCACTCAGAGAAGTAGAGAGAAGAGCAAAGCGCAAGGCCAAGCGTGAAGCAGAGAGGAGGCTAGGTGACATATATGAGCGACTAGAGGGCAGTGGTAAGACCCCCATGGATCCATACGCAACCTTCATGCAGGTTATCAGTGATATGCTAGCTAGCCAGCAAACCATGTCTCAGTATTTAGCTCAGGTAGCGGATAGACTGGCTATGGTAAACATTTTGAGCACACAAGCCCCACATGCAGCACATGGGAACTCAAGGGCAGGCAGTAGACCCCAATCACCCACTCGCAGATATACCTCTGCGAGTAGGATTCCACGTTCATTGTTTCCCAGTTTCCAGAGGGCATCCCCAGTAGCAGCTCAGATACCGATAGCACAGAGACCGCCCACACATGCAGAGGACATGGCAGAGTATCGGAGAGAGTATGCAACCTTGGGCCATGATTTTCATCAGGATATGACCTTAGTCGAGTATTGTGGACTCAGACCGAGGAACTGTCCTAGAGAGCCACAAAGGGGAGGGTAGTAGCATCAGGGGCATAACATTGACTTCATCCTAAAATTTGGTAAAATCACCATACCTTCTTTTGACGGATCGTCCAAATGCACTGCCAGAGCTTGGGTCTAGAAACTAGATACCTACTACAAGCTCAACCAGATGACTGAGGTAGAGGCCATCAGTTTCGCCACCCTACACTTGGAGGGTGAGGCACACGAGTGGTGGTATCACGGATTGGTGACATTGGGTCACAATTGCATCGCCTCCTACAGAGAGTTCACAGAGAGACTCATGGATAGATTTGATAGGAGGGATCCAGAGATCCATTTTAGAGATCTATCCTAGTTGAGACAAACTAGCACAGCAGAGGCATTCATCTCGGAGTTTCAGAGAGTAGCAGTGGTAGTGACAGACATATCTGAGCCCTGATTGGTCATGCTATTCACAGAAGGCCTCACAGAACCCTTGAGAGGATGGGTGAAGGCCTACCAGCCTCATACCTTACAGGATGCCATCCGGCGCACTAGAGATTTGGTCGATTCGGTGCCAAAAACTAAACCTTTCACTAAACCCTTTGTACCACAGAGAGACAAAGATTAGAAGAATCTTCTAAGGGAATGGAAGGGAAAGCCCAAGTTGGATGATGATACACGATGGGAGTTGATGAGGAAGAAGCTTTGCTTCTCCTGCAGAGACCCTTGGGTCCCCGAGCATAGATGCATGGGGAAGGGACAGATCCACTATATTGAAGTGGAATCAGGTAGTGAGGAGGAGGATGAGGATATTCAGGCACCGACAGACAGTTATTCAGAGACTGAGACCACTCATGAGCCAGAGTAGCAGCCGAAGAAACCTCAGATATCGACAAGGGCATAGCCCCAAGAGGAGGCAAAACCTCGTAGAGAGGTGAAAGGGGGAAACATAGCCACCCTTTCCGGAGTACCCAGGTATAATACTCTCAGGCTCAAGGGCCTGGTACAAGGGCAACACATGATAGTTTTAATTGATGGTGGGGCCACCCACAACCTCATGGCTGCATCCTTAGCAGCCAGGAGGGGGTTACACACAGAGGAGTTTGAGGGATTCCATGTGGCAGTGGTGGATGGATATACGATGACATGCTTGGACATGATCCCTGACTTAGAGGTCAAACTAGGCAACTACACCCTGACTGACACATTCTATGTAGTTTACCTATCAGATACTGATGTCGTGTTAGGTATATAGTGGTTATATTCATTGGGGGAGGTTGGGTTCAATTATCAGACGATGACCATGAGCTTCAGAGACGCCAGTGGATCGAGAGTTGTGCTGAGAGGCATGTCTACAAGGGAACCTCGAGCAGTATCAGCAAAGAGGATGGAGTGGATCTTTCGTCACGGTGATGTTACGTAGTAGAGTGTTTGATCACCACGTGAAAGGACTCAGAGGGTAGGAAGAAGTACCATCCACAGATTAGAGAGCTTCTGGGACGTTATGAGCCAGTATTTGGGCCAATACCACCAGGGAGACCACCAAACAGGGGTTTTGAGCATATGATTGAGTTAGAGACAGGGGCTACACCGGTGATTACAGCGCCCTATAGACACCCCAATAAATTTAAGGATGAAATTGAGAAAGCAATCAAAGAATTACTCGATATGGGGCACATCAAGCCTAGCAGGAGTCCTTTTGCATCTTCAGTCATACTGGTATTGAAGAAGGATGGCACATTACGGATGTGCATTGATTACAGAGTGCTCAGCAAGAAAACGATCAAGAATCGTTACCCCATTCCACGCATAGATGAGCTTATGGATGAATTACATGGGGCAGTCTTCTTCACTAAGATTGATCTATGTTCAGGATACCTTCAGATCAGCATCAAGGAGCAAGACATTGAGAAGACAGCGTTCCGATGCCATTTCGAACACTTTGAGTTCTTGGTCATGCTGTTTGGACTGACCAACGCACCAACCACTTTCCAGTCTTGCATGAACCATATCTTTAGAGGACAGTTGAGGAAGTACCTTTTGGTATTCTTCGATGATATATTGATCTACAACAAGACATGGGATGAGCATTTAGCACACTTGGGGAAGGTCTTGGATATTATGAAGGAACAGTCTTTGTATGCCAAGGAATTCAAATGTGAATTTGGCATGAGGGAACTACTGTACATAGGGCATATCATCAGTGGGCAAGGAGTACAGGTTCACCAGAAAAAGATAGGGCCATTGTGGATTGGCCAATGCCCAAGAATCTCACGGAGCTGAGAGGATTCTTTGGGTTATGCAGTTACTATAGGCGGTTTGTCAAGGGTTTTTCACAATTGGGAGCACCACTCATAGACTTGACCAAGAAGGGTGATTTCCATTGGATGGAGGAATCACAACAGACATTCAAAAAAATGAAGGAGGTTATGAGCACATGCCCTGTTCTATCCCTTCCAGACTTTTCTTAGCCGTTTGTCTTAGAGTGTGACACATCAGGGGTGGGGATTGGAGTAGTTTTGATGCAGGGGGGCACCCCATTGTGTTTGAGAGTAGGAAGCTCGACGATTTGGAGAGACTCTATCCTATTTACGACAAGGAGATGCTAGCGATCATGCATGCTTTAACCAAATTCAGGAAGTATCTGGTTGGCAACAGGTTTGTAGTGAAGATTGATCACAACAGTCTCAAGTATTTCCTTGACCAGAAAGACCTCAGTGAGAGGCAGCAGAAGTGGGTCTCAAAGATCCAAGCCTTTGACTTTGACATCGAGTATGTCAAGGGAAAAAGGAATATCGTGGCGGATGCCTTGTCCATGAGGCCAGCAGGATGTTCGATGATGGACATTTGTACAGATTGGAAAGCTCATTTGTTGGTGGAATACCCCAAAAACAAATTTGCTTGCGAGGTGATGGATGAACAAGTGATTGATGATAGATATCGGGTTCTTGATGACATCATTTTCTACAAGAACCAAATCTACTTGGTTCCAGAATCCACCCTAAAGGGGGAAATTCTGAAGGTGTGTCATGATTCGCCAACAGTAGGGAATCAAGGGTACTTCAAAACATATAGGCAGATCAGGGAGAGATTCTCATGGAAGGGTCTCAAGGATGATGTGTTGAAACACATACGAGAGTGCATGACTTGTCAGCAGAACAAGTCCGAGTAGACACACCCCATAGGGCTATTACAACCTCTACCCATTCCAGAGAAGAAATGGGAGAGCATTTCCCTGGACTTCATTACAGGCCTCCCTAGAGTGTAGGGCAAGGACTGTATATTTTTGGTGGTCAACAGGCTGATCAAATTTGCACATTTCTTCGCCATACCCACAGACTACAAGGCCATACAGGTAGCAGAGTTGTTTTTCAGGGAGGTATTTTGGTTGCACGGGTTACCCAGGCAGATAGTTAGTGATAGGGATGGGCGCTTCATCAATGCATTTTGGCAGGAGATTTTCAGATTGACAGGCACAGAGCTAGCCACGAGTACCAACTATCACCCACAGACAAATGGGCAGAAAAAGATCATCAACAAATGGGTGGAAGGGTATCTGAGGAACTATGTGGGGGGGCAGCAACACACGTGGGTGAGATGGTTACGTATGGGTGAGTATTGCTACAACACAACTTACCATATGTCTATCAGGATGTCACCGTTCAGGGCATTGTATGGATACGATGCACCCTCCTTTATAGAGACTGTGTTTGGGGACAACAGGGTCCCAAGGGCCAAGGATTGGGTGGAGGAGAGTCAAAGGATTCTTCAATCAATAAGGGAGAACTTGCAGTCAGCTCAGAATCAGCAGAAGATATATGCAAACCAACACAGAGTTGAGCGTAGTTTTGAGGTAGGGGATTTGGTTTTCCTGCGATTACAGCCCTACCGACAATCCTCCTTGAAGAGGAGCAGAGCAGAGAAGCTAAAGCCGAAGTTCTACGATCCATACAGAGTCATCAGAAGGATAGGCGAGGTGGCATACGAGCTAGAGATACCAGAAGGTAGCAAGATTCATAACATCTTTCACTTCTCTTGCCTTAAAAAGGTCGTGGGACAATAGGTTAGCATTTAAGAGGAGTTGCCACCCTTGGATGAGGAGGGTCAGTTGGAGCTAGTGCCAGAGGAGGTACTAGAGCAGAGAGAGCGCATATTGAGGAGCAGGATCATCAGAGAGTGCTTGGTTAAATGGAGGGGTCTTCCAGTGGAGGATGCCACATGGGAGGGAGAGCATATCTTACAACACCCAGGATTGATGTTGCTTGAGGACAAGCAATCTCGGGAAGGGAGGACTGTGATGTCCCATTCCCAAGAGTAGGCCAGCAGGGAGTGACTTAGTAGTCTATATGTTCCCGTAGACTGTAGTCAGGCACAAACAGGGAACAAGATGGAGAAATAAGGAGGAATTAATGGCTAAATGATGAATTAAGCCAAAACACCTAGGAAAAGTCACTTAAGCCTAAGTCAACGAAGAATTAGAATGAAAAGGTGTTAAAAGGGGACTTAATTGATTAATTAATCGCTTAGGAGGAAAAGCACCTAGCTTAAGTGAGGTCAATGGTGAATTAGATTGGGAAAGGTATAAAGGGAGGAATTTGACCTAATTCCTCATTATGCATTGTTATGATTTGATGTTGAGAGTTCCCAGAAGAGGAGGAGAGCCGACCTTACTATTTTGTGGATTTCTGGAGGAAACCACCACCATTGATTGATTTCAGTGTTGAGAGACACACCCTAGCCCATTGGAGATACCATCCAGGTATTTCACCGTACTTTTCAGGAGTATCCATATTAGAGTGCGCAGCTCAGCCAATGAGGGTGCAAGTCAGTTTGAGGTTTTGGAGAGTTGCACGAGACCCATATCTAGATTGTAGTTTCCTTCCAACCCATTTGAGATCTAGCTAGGGTGCTTCTATTGATCCATCTATCATCAGATTCTGATGGTGTAATCTTGCATATCGACTCATTCATCCATTTAGGGAACAACTCTTCTGGACAGACATTTGGTGTTGCATGCAGAGTTTCAAAGAAGATCCAGACAAATCCTTCTGACCCATTTCCTTATTTGGTGAGACTATCGTTTTGAGCCATATAGTAGTAGATTCCATTGGTGGAATCTTTTTGGGCACATCCAGTGCTCCTGGAGGTGTGCAAACCCCCCAGGGGTCCAGATCTAGTGCCTTAGAGAATGGATCCGAGATCCGACACTCATCCATTTCAGCCTAGAGGTCAGGGCGCTTCTATTAGAGTAGTTTCCAGTGCATTTCGATAGTCTATTCTTTTGGACGAGTTTTTCCAGCTGATAGCGATTACCGTACTTCTCCGGAATTGCATATTTTTGTCGATCTATCCGTGCATGCATCAGATCTGCTATCATCTTTTGATCACGGGTATTTTTATGTTATTTGATTGTATTCCAGTACTGATCCATGAGATTTGACTGACGTTTATATTCTATATTTCCAGTAGGCTATTGTATTTCCATGCTCGAACCGTTATTATACATTATATTGGGAAGTTGATGTTCTCTACTTTTGCATGCATCCTTTATATGTTGTTTAAACCACAAATATGCAACATGCACATGAAATAACCCACATGCACATGCAATAACCATCAAGATCTCAAACATACAACTGAAACGCATCCAAAAACCCCCAGTGTATCAAATCTGCAAGGAGAATAGTAGATCAGTAGCAAACATCTCGATCAGCGGGATCAGGGATATTTCAGGCTATAGATCAAGATGTCGTTGAAGAAAACCAAGATTGATTTCCTTAATTGTTCCCTGAATATATGGTTCATGCAAGACTGGAATTTAGTGAGTGCATTGGTTAGCCCAAATGGCATAACCAGGAACTCGAAGTGTCCAAAATGACATCGAAATGTCGTCTTCTCTATGTCCTGCTCTCGGATGATGATCTGGTGATATCCAGAGCATAGATCAATTTTTGAGAAGAAAATTGCCCCATGTAGTTCATCCATCAACTCGTCAATGCGTGGGATAGGGTACCGGTTTTTGATGGTTTTCTTGTTCAAGGCTTGGTAATCAATGCACATCCTCATGGTGCCATCCTTCTTCAGAACTAAGACAACTGAAGAAGCAAATGGGCTGTTGCTTGGTCTAATGTGTCCCATCGCCAAAAATTCCTTGATTGCCTTCTCTATCTCATCCTTGAACCTCCTAGGATGACGATAGGGGGAGGTGATCATAGGTTTTCCCCCCTCCTCTAACTCAATGGTGTGCTCAAACCCCCTGTCAGGTGGTCTCCCTGGTGGGATTGCCTCAAAGACCTATTGATGTCATCCCAATAAATTCTTGACCTCTGTGTGGTATTGTTGTCGATCTTTTGAATCCTTCTAAGTAGTGATCAAGCATTCTACGACATATGCTACCTCCCCATGTCTGAATATCCTCTCCATCCTCTTGGTTGAAACTGTCCTAGGTGCTCTTGTCAACATACCTCTTAGAACAACCTTCTTCCCATCCTGATCTTTGAATCCCATTTCTAAGGTTTGGTAGTTGGTAGTGATTTTTCCCAAGGTAATCATCCACTGAACTCCTAACACCACATCTGTGTCTGATAGGTCAACCACATAAAATGTGTCTCTCACTGTGTAGTTGACTAACTTCATCTCTAAGTTTGGAATTCTGTCTAGACACTCCACTATGTGGCCATATGCTACCGCAACATCAAACCCCTCAAACTCCTCTGTCTGAAGTGCCTGTCTCGATACTAGTGAAGCGTCGATGAAGTTGTGGGTGGCCCCACAATCTATCAGGGAGATTGCCCATTGCCCCTAAATAATCCCTCTGATACGAAGGGTATCATACCTGGGAACACCGAAAAGGGTCGCTATGACTCCTCCCTTTGTTGGCTTCCTCCTGTTAGCCTGCTCTGGTAGTTGTGGGACTACTGGAGGATGGGCTCCTACTGGTGTTGGTGGTCTATGGGGATGATGCTCCTCTGCTAGTGCTGACTCCTCCTCTGAACTAGTGGATCCACTGTCTTGCTCCTCCTCCTCACTATCCACGCTGTCTGCTGCTACCTCAAGATAATGAATCACTCCCTTTCCCATGCACCTGTGGCCTGGGACCCAAGGATCTCTGCAGCTGAAGCAAAGCTTCTTCCTCATAAGCTCTCGCCTAGTCTCATCATCCAACTTCTCCTTGCCCTTCCATTCTCTCTAGAATGACTTCCTGTCTTGATCCCTCTAGGGCACAAATGGTTTGGAGAAAGTTTTAGTCTTTGGCACTGAGTCTGCTAGATCTCGAGTGCAAAGGATGGCATCCTGCAAAGTGGGAGGCCTGTATGCCTTCACCCATCCTCTCAAAGGATCTGTGAGTCCTTCTGTGAATAGCATGATCAACTTGGGTTCTGATATATCTGTCATTGCCACGACTACCCACTGAAACTCTATGATGAATGCCTCTGTTGTGCCAGTTTGTCTCAACTGGGATAGATCCCTGAAGTGTATCTCAGGATCCTTCCTGTCAAACCTATCCATGATCCTATCTGTAAACTCCCTATAGGAGGTGATGCAACTGTGACCCAATGTCACCAATCCATGATACCAACACTCGTGTGCCTCACCCTCCAAGTGTAAGGTTGCGAAACTGATGGCCTCTGTCTCGGTCATCTGGTTGAGCTTGTAATACGTGTCTAGCTTCTGTACCCAAGCTCTGGCGATGTATTTGGACGATCCGTCGAAAGAAGGGATGGTGAGTTTCCAAACTTTTCGGATGAAATCGAGGTTATGCCCCTGCTGCTGCTGTCGTCCTCACCTTTGCGGCTCTCTGGGGTAGTTCTTGAGTCTAAGTCCACAGTACTCGAATAAGGTCATGTCCTGATGGAAGTCATGACCCAATGCTGCGTAGTCTCTCCTATACTCTGCAATGTCATCGACATGAGTGGGTGGCCTCTGTGCTATTGGTGGCAGTGCTGCTACTGGAGGTGCCCTCTGGAAACTGGGAAACAAGGGTTTGGGAATCCTACTCGCAGAGGTGTATGTGCGAGAGGGTGACTGGGGTCTACTGCCTGCTCTCGAGTTCGCTTGTGATGCATGCGGGACTTATGTATCTGGGGTGCCCACTCTAGCCGATCTATCAACCACCTGTGCCAAGGACTGAGACATGGTCCGTTGACTAGCTAACATACCATTGATAACCTGCATGAAAGTTGCCTTTGGGTATACGGGGGCCTTGGCACTACCCTCTGGTCACTCATATCTGTCTCCTAGCATCCTCTCTACCTCGCGCTTAGCCTCACACTCTACCTTTCTCTCTGCTTCTCTGTGTGCCTCTTCCTCTTCCTATGAGCTAGGAGGAAAAGGGGGAAAATCAGGCCTATGCCTTCTTTCCTGATGCCTGTTGTAAGTGACATATTCATCACCTACGTGTTCACGACCCTCTGGGTCTTCTGCTGCACTCATTGTCTTTAGTCATAGGCTGGCAGGACTGAAGCTCTGATGCCACTGTAATGTTCCTGACTTGGCTAGTCTAGGAAACGCTGCTAATGTGTGTGTAGGATCAAAGGTTTACATCATATAAATGATCATACAAATAATAAACACGACAAAGGACTGCAAGTTTGTATTATGATATCTCTGTGGATTACAAAATGGCCGAATGTGACTGAATAACTGACAATACTCGACTAGATCAACATACAAAGGATCTTAGCCGGAACATAAATAAGCAACTGCGGCTGAATAAAATAACAACACTCAACTAGATCAAAAGAAAAAAGGGATCTTAGCTGGAATACAAATAAGCAACTAAAAGATAATACCCGGAATATGGGAGCACTACGGAATCAATGAAGAATGATGGAAGACTTGGATGATCCTCTCGGTGACTAGGGTGTGTCTTTCAACACCAAAATCAACCAACTGGTGTCTTCCTCCTAGAATACACTAAACTATCTCTCCTGAGATGCACCTCTTCTCCTCAATGACAAGTCATAATCTGCATAAAATGATGAATTAGGTCACTGACCCTTCCTTTATAGCTTTCCAAAACCCTAAATCACTGTTGAAACCCTAATTCACTATTGACTTCTATTTTTAGCTCATAATGACTTAAAAGCACTTTTAACCCTTGTTAGCTCAATGTCACTTTCTGAATATAACACCTGTGACTGGAGTGACCTCTAGTA
>ML808212.1:16678-41502 GCA_009831015.1 Picea engelmannii | reverse complement strand
GCGTCACACTCTAGTACAAATGGCAGGGTGAAGTCTGGTAGTGCCAACACTAGACAAGTGCCCATGACTTCCTTCATGTGATCAAAGGCTTCCTGTGATTTCTCGGTCCATATGAAGGCCCCATGCTTGGTAAGATCTGTCAGAGGTGCTCCAAGCTGAGAAAAACCCCGGACGAACCACCTATAATAGTTGCACAGCCCGAAGAAGCTCCTCAATTTTGTCACGTTCTTGGGCATCGGCCAATCCAGAATGGCCCTGATCTTCTCTTGGTGCACATGTACCCCCTGTGCACTGATGATGTGGCCTAAGTAAAGCATCTCTGTCATATCGAACTCGCACTTGGACTCTTTGGCATATAATGATTGTGCCTCCATGATGCTCAATACCTCATCCAGGTGCCTCATATGCTCTTTCCATGACCGGCTATAGATCAAGATGTCGTCGAAGAAAACCAAGACTGATTTCCTTAATTGATCCCTAAATATATGGTTCATGCAAGACTGGAATGTAGCGGGTGCATTGGTTAGCCCAAATGGCATAACCATGAACTCGAAGTGTCCAAAATGACATCGAAATGACATCTTCTCTATGTCCTGCTCTCGGATGTTGATCTGGTGATATCCAGAGTGTAGATCAATTTTTGAGAAGAAAACTGCCCCATGCAGTTCATCCATCAACTCGTCAATGCGTGGGATAGGGTACTGATTTTTGATGGTTTTCTTGTTCAAGGCTCGGTAATCAATGCACATCCTCATGGTGCCATCCTTCTTCAAAACTAAGACAACTGAAGAAGCAAATGGGTTGCTGCTCGGTCTGATGTGTCCCATCACCAACAATTCCTTGATTGCCTTCTCTATCTCATCCTTGAACCTCCTAGGATGATGATGGGGGGGGTGATCATAGGTTTGGCCCCCTCCTCTAACTCAATGGTGTGCTCAAACCCCCTGTCAGGTGGTCTCCCTGGTGGGATTGCCTCAAAGACCTGCTGATGTCATCCCAATAAATTCTTGATCTCTATGTGGTATTGTTGTCGACCTTCTGAATCCTTCTGAGTAGTGATCAAGCATTCTGCAGCATATGCTACCTCCCCATCTGTGAATATCCTCTCCACCCTCTTGGTTGAAACTGTCCTGGGTGCTCCTATCGACATACCTCTTAGAACAACCTTCTTCCCATCTTGATCTCTGAATCCCATTTCCAAGGTTTCGTAGTTGGTAGTGATTTTTCCCAAGGTGTTCATCCACTGAACTCCTAACACTACATCTGTGTCTGATAGGTCAACCACATAAAATGTGTTTCTCACTGTGTAGTTTCCTAACTTCATCTCTAAGATTGGAACTCTGTCTAAACACTCCATTGTGTGGCCATCTGCTATCGCAACATCAAACCCCTCAAACTCCTCTGTCTAAAGTGCCTGTCTCGATACTAGTGAAGAGTCGATGAAGTTGTGGGTGGCCCCACCATCTATCAGAGCGATTGCTCGTTGCCCCTGAATAATCCCTCTGATACAAAGGGTATCATACCTGGGAACACCGAAAAGGGTCGCTATGACTCCTCCCTTTGCTGGTTTCCTCCCGTTAGCCTTCTCTAGTGGTTGTGGGACTACTGGAGGATGGCTCCTGCCGGTGTTGGTGGTCTACGGGGAAGCTGCTTCTCTGCTGGTGCTGACTCCTCCTTTGAACTAGTGGATCCACTATCCTACTCCTCCTCCTCACTGTCCACGTTGTCTGATGCTACCTCAACATAATGAATCTCTCCCTTGCCCATGCACCTGTGGCTTAGGACCCAAGGATCTCTGCAACTAAAGCAAAGCTTCTTCCTCATAAGCTCTCACCTAGTCTCATCATCCAACTTCTCCTTGCCCTTCCATTCTCTCTGGAATGGCTTCCTGTCTTGATCCCTCTGGGGAAAAAATGGTTTGGAGAAAGTTTTAGTCTTTGGCACTGAGTCTGCCGGATCTCTAGTATGAAGGATGGCATCCTGCAAAGTGGGAAGCATGTATGCCTTCACCCATCCTCTCAAAGGCTTTGTGAGTCCTTCTTTGAATAGCATGATCAGCCTGGGTTCTGATATATCTGTCACTACCACGGCTACCCATTGAAACTCTGTGATGAACACCTCTGTTGTGCCAGTTTGTCTCAACTGGGCTAGATCCCTGAAGTGTATCTCGGGATCCTTCCTGTCAAACCTATCCATGAGCCTATCTATAAACTCCCTATAGGAGGTGATGCGACTGTGACCCAATGTCACCAGTCCATGATACCACCACTCGTGTGCCTCACCCTCCAAGTGTAAGGTCGCGAAACTGATGGCCTTTATCTCGGTCATCTGGTTGAGCTTGTAATATGTGTCTAGCTTCTGTACCCAAGCTCTGGCGGTGTATTTGGACGATCCGTCAAAAGAAGGGATCGTGAGTTTCCCAACTTTTCAGATGAAATCGAGGTTATGCCCCTGCTTCTATTGTGGTCCTCCCCTCTGCGAATCTCTGGGGCGGTTCCTAAGTCTGAGTCCACAATACTCGACTAAGGTCATGTCCTGATGGAAGTCACGACCCAATGTTACGTACTCCCTCCTATACTCTGCAATGTCATCAACATGAGTGGGTGGCCTCTGTGATATTGGTGGCGATGCTGCTACCGGGGGTGCCCTCTGGAAACTGGGAAACAAGGGTCTGGGAATCCTACTCACAGAGGTGTATGTGCGAGAGGGTGACTGGGTTCTACTGCTTGCTCCCGAATTCGCCTGTGTTGCATGTGGGACTTGTGTATCTAGGGTGCCCACTCTACCTAATCTATCAACCACCTGTGCTAACATGGTCCGTTGACTAGCTAACATACCGTTGATAACCTGCATGAAAGTTGCCTCTGGATCTACGAGGGCCTTTCCACTACCCTCTGGTCGCTCATATATGTCTCCTAGCATCCTCTTTGCCTCGCGCTCAGCCTCACGCTCTGCCCTTCTCTTTCTTCTCTGTGTGCCTCTTCCTCTTCCTCTGAGCTAGGAGGAAAAGGGGGAAAATCAGGCCTATGCCTTCTTTCCCGATGCCTGTTGTAAGTGACATATTCATCACCTACGTGTTCACGACCCTCTGGGTCTTCTACTGCACTCATTGTCTTTAGTCACAGGTACGACTAAAGCTCTGATACCACTGTAATGTTCCTGACTTGACTAGTCTAGGAAACGCTGCTAATATGTGTGTAGGATCAAAGGTTTACATCATATAAATGATCATACAAATAATAAACATGACAAAGGACTGCAAGTTTGTATTATGATATCTCTGTGGATTACAAAATGGCCAAATGCGGTTGAATAACTGACAATACTTGACTAGATCAACATACAAAGGATCTTAGCCAGAATATAAATAAGCAACTGTGGATGAATAAAATAACAACACTTGGCTAGATCAAAAGACAAAAGGATCTTAGCCAGAATACAAATAAGAAACTAAAAGATAATACCCGGAATATGGGAGCACTGCAGAACCAATGAAGAATGATGGAAGACCTGGATGATCTTCCCGATGACTAGGGTGTGTCTTTCAACACCGAAATCAGCCAACTGGTGTCTTCCTCCTGGAATACACTGAACTATCTCTCCTGAGATGCGCCTCTTCTCCTCAATGAAAAGTCATAATCTGCATAATCCTGAATTAGGTCACTGACCCTTCCTTTATAGCTTTCCAAAACCCTAAATCATGTTGAAACCCTAAATCACTGTTGAAACCCTAATTCACTGTTGACTTCTATTTTTAGCTCATAATGACTTAAAAGAACTGTTAACTCTTGTTAGCTCAATGTCACTTTCCGAATATAACACCTGTGACTGGAGTGACCTCTAGTAACCCTGTTTACCCCTCTTTGGCCCTGGCTATAGTCTAACGAGGTGGTTTAGGCCATTAATCCTCCTCTTTTGGAGCTCCTATTTGGAAAGGGACATTACAGGTCATGTAGTCTCTCGACACTCCATATCTGCAACCTGAGGGCCTCGAGACATAATCTCCTTAGTTATCCACATAATGGAGATAACATCTGGCTCCTACTTGGGGACATGTGCTCACCATAGAGTGCATGAGACCCGCAACATCTCCTCGTAGAACTGTGCCTACAAGGAAACATCAAGCTGTCAAGTGTAGGATGGCCCACTCATGCTTGTTCTCATATGATCATAATTAAAACCAACTAAGCCAGAAGAAGAAAATTTTGACATTTTTTCAAAAATTTCTAATCTAAGCATGAAATCAATATGCAAGTAGAGAAAAATGAAAATGAAATGCATATAAACTAATATGAGAAATCAGGATGCAAATGTAGAGAATCAAAATGACTTACCTACTTAGTTGGGGCCTTAGGGCCCTGAAGATCACGTGCTGGATGATGTCAGGTGAAGTCATACAACCAATGCAACCATTTGATCATCTCATCAAAGTATCTCCCCCCATGCTTAATCATATAATACAACAAAGATAAGTCAAGCACATAATAATCATGAGTATGAACACACATATAATCGATCATGAAATAAAACCCATGAAGATGGGCAGGAGGGAGAAAATCCTGTTAGAAAGAGAAACCATCAACCCGATCATCCTGCCTAAAAGTGTAGCCACAAGACCGATCAATCCATCCCTAAAGGGGGCTACTATACATAGATAACGGCTCATATTCATCTTCACTTAGAAGATCATTGCTTCCTAAAGGCTGAGAAAGGACAAGAGATCCAAAGAAAACATTATGATTTCCCAAACAAGAGAAAACGGGGTAAGGCACAACCTTAGAGAAAAAATCCTTCGTTAGACTCAGGAAACGTCTCTTCTTTGTCTGAAAATCCCTACCCAAAGTCTCAACATGAAAGTACTTTTGTTTGGTAGTATGGACCTCAGATTGCGTTGAGTGGGCCACAACTCGGTGGCTATCAAAATCTGGGTATGGTGGTTGAAAATAATCCTGTAAAAGCTGCGTCAGTTCGTCCTCGAATGGATGGAACAAATCTGTAACCATATCATCGCGTTGGCACATACATGAACCATCTAACTGTAAAAATAAATCCTCTGAAGAAATGCTTTATGTATCCTTTATCCGAGATGTTCCTTCAATGTCGTAGATAGGATCTCTGTAAAATATGAAACAACCCAAATCCCACCTGCATCTCCCAATTTGTATGAAATCATCAATGTGATCGTGAACTGTATCCAAGGGTTGTTCCATGATTTCATCTGCATCATAGAAGTTGATTACTTTTTCACAAGACTGTATAACTTCATCTTCTTCGAAAGGTACAGTAGAGGACAATGTCTCGTTCATACCTTCTGCAAGAGAAACTTCATCAAGATCCTTTTGGCAGTTTTATTTATTTCCACAATAATGGAACAAAGCATCATCAAAGTTCTCAAAAAGATTATAACTCACCATGTTATCTTCTTGATGTGCAAGAGGAACAGAGGTCGGCATGTCCTCATCAAGTGGAAGAGAAGATACTTCATCTTCATCACATGTCTCATCAAGATCTTCTTCAAGCTTTTCTTCATATATGGTCTCATCATCGATCGGAAAACCTTCTCGGCAAAGATTGTGTTTGAGCTCTTGGAAAGAATCATGCAAATTTTGAGTAGCTGACCGATATTGATTGAGAAATTCTTCAATGAGCTTTGTAGAAGAAAGGACACTTTTTGGATCACATGAGTGTGCAATCCAATCCTTTTGACTTGATTCCAGTGAAGACACAAAAATTTTCATCAACACATCTTCATGTAGCACATTTAAGCTCAATGCATACTTCATATAATTCACGTCATGGGTGACTGCTAGAGTTGGATCACCATAAAATTTGGGGCAACTTTCTCTCCATTCTGTTGGACAATGATTTGGATAGCCAGGGACATTATGAACATCAAGAGAAGGGTACACATTATGGAATGCCCATGGTAAGTCCCATGAGGCTATGCTTCCATCACTTAGGGTAATACCTCAATGGAGTCACCAGATGAGCTCAAGGCTCATCAAGGGATGAAAGGGGAAAGAGGGAAAAGTGGGTTTGGGAAGGTGGAGTCATTGGATGACCTTCAAGATGAGCTCATCAAGAAAAGGGGAAAGTGAACATCCCTTGGGTGGAGTCGCCAGGCAAGCTAAGGGAAAGGATTTGTGATAGCTTGCCAAAGTGTCGTTAAGGTACGAAGAAGATTCAAATTCTTCCCCAAAAACGATGTTAAAATGTTATAGCTCAAGTTGTAGGTTGGGAAAAGCCCGACCCAAACACAAAACAAGTGCTACAACTTGGAAATCCTACACCCAATTCATCTCGATTTAGGTCCCGCACTTCAAGGGTGACTAGGTCACTCTAGGGAGTCGATCCCGGTGACCCTAGGGGGATTGAGATGGAGATGGAGGGAAATGGAAGTGAAGCCCCTAGAGGTCAAATCTAAGTGGAATAAAAGGTAGGGAGAGATGCCTTGCAAGTCAATTAATTGTTGCCCCACAGGTATAGTACTTCTCCGGATGATTTTACCTGCCCGAGACACAAGAAAAGACACTTTGCAATGATAGATGTTAGTTGGATCAGCAAGTTAAGCTTGCTGTCCCTAATTTGCAGCAGTAGATATCAGTTTATATTAGCAAATAAAACATCTAAAATCAGCATATAAATATCTAGACTAGTTAGGTAAATCAATATCAAATTTAGCAATGAATATAGGTTGAAAATTGGCACTTAAGAAGCAAGAAAATATGGCTGTTGTAAAAATGTATTTTCTGCAGAAAATTGCAGCCTTATGGCTGTAGAATTCAGTGGTATGCAGTAGAAAAATCAACCATGGAAAAGTGCCAAGAAGTAGCTCAAAAGATGTGCCCTAGTTAGTAGAGTAAATGAGCAAAGTTAGAGAGCTAGTCTAGGGTTAGTTTAGGAGTTATGAGAGTGTTAGTAGCTAGGGTTATGCAGCCCTACTAGCTGTAGGTTAAATTTTGTAACAGAAATTAGAGTGTTGGGACAAAGGGGACGCCCTAGTGGAGGAAGACTCCTCTCAATGAGACAAATCAACTTCAAGCGAGAATCTTTTCAAAAGACCAAAATTTGCATTTCCCAAGGCAGTGATTTTATATCTCCAATGCAAAAAAGTATGACTAGTGCCTTTATTATTGGGTTAATGGAGTCAAAAGGAGCTTAGAGAAGCTACCTCCTTGGGGATTAAGCCCTTTTACTTCCCAAGGAAAGTTTCTCTAGGCTAGGGTTTAGGCTAAGAGGGTGTATGCCCTTATACTTCTCTTAGCAAACCCTTATAAAATCAATGAGATGAAGCAAATAAAATGATGAAGTGTAATGTCCCCCACCTCTTGATAGAGAGGTGATAAGGAGACTCAGTGACCTGGGGCACCCCCACTAGGTCATAGTCTCACACTAAGGGGGAAAGTCAACTAGACTAAGGTTATATTCTTAAGTTGACTTAAAGAAAAAGGTTAAAAGGAGCAAAAGATAACTCAACCAAAGAATAGAAGTTAACCCTGGGAGTTATCTAACTCAACAGAGAAATAGAAAGAAAAGTATAAATAGAAGGCTGGGGTGCACCTATTATTCATTCTGGATTTTGGTATTTGCTTGTCATTTCTCTTGAGCATACAGTTTGGGGGTTTTGTTGTACAAACCCTTGTGAGCAACTCAGTGGTGAAATATCCACTCACCTTGTTCAACAACTTGGTCTCGGGGATGAAAGACTCCTTCACACCATTCTACACTCAGCATATTTCCACCTAGAGATTCAGAAGTAGTAGGGCCGTATTGTTCATGAGTTTCCAGCAAGGGTGCACCATCAACTAGAGAAGGGTTCGATCCAGCTTATCAGGAGGGATGTTGGGCATTCCAACACTTGGGTTTTACTTGCAGGTGCTCAACCATCATTTTGAGGGTTTCTTTGAAGAGTTATCATCATCAGATCATCAGCTACAGCTTGGGGCGACTTTGAGCTAGTGAGCCCAACGTTGGAGGTTTTGAGGGTTTTGACTTAACAAACCCTAGAGGATGATTCGGTGTTGAAAGATTCCACCTAGCTTGTCCCAAGCTTGGTCTCGGAGATGCAATACTCTCCCACACCATTCTAGTTAGATCTACATCAGTGCAGGAGGGTTCTTCACAGCCACAGGCACAGGAAGAGAAGGAGGGCGCACCATTGGGGGTTTCCAGCAAGGGGGGGCACACCATTCTTGGAGAGAGATACATTGCAGGTGATTGGTAGGTTTTTTGGAGATTCTATCACTTGGGTTCTTCTTGCAAGGTCTTCACCATAATTCCTAGTGCTTTCTGAGAGAGTTTTATGGCTAAGATTATTTCTTAGAGAAGGGGGACGAATTGAAGAGAAGGAGGGCATTTTGAGATTCAGATCTAGTCAGTTTGGAGGGGTTACACTTCAGATCTGACCCTAAGACTTCACCTAGTGACTTGTAGTGTCCCGATCTATATTATTGGGGAGTTTTAGAGCATTTGGAGGCCTCCTTCATCAAGGCCAAATCAGCTAGGGTTTCAGTCATCCAGGGGGGGCGCACCATTTAGTGGAGGAATTCAGATCTATGGGGTTTGAGAGTGGATTTGGAGATTTGGACACCTGGGTTGTCCTTACAGTGGCTCGATTTATTAGTTGGCATATTTCTCGGTGTGATTGGACACTTTTGGTAGTAGGGCCGAATTATTGAGGGCTTCAACATTCTAGCAGAGCGTGGCACCTTCCAGCTTGGGGATTTAGCATTCTTACGGCCCAGATCTAGTGTATTCAGTCTTCAGTGTATATTCAAACTTTGGAGGCGTGTTGGAGTCTTCTACTGGAGCATTTTGTAGCATCTCTATTGTTTATCTTCTTGGCCATCTGTTGAGTATTCCAGATCGACATCTTCATTGTAGCAGGTTTCTCTATCCTATGAATAAAAGCTATTTGAGATGTTTTGGCTTGTCTATCATATTATTGCATATGGTTGAGGTATGTTCCATGGTTGTCTCTTTTTGTCATTTGCTGCATACACACATATAAACACATCAGTAAACCTTAAGGCCGAAATCAAGAGGCCATTTAGCAAGTAAACACACCTAAACAACTATTCCAGCCAAGTGTTTGACGAAATACCACAACTAGAAAAAGTTTAAAAAGACACCAAAACCATGATGATCCTTTCATAATGGCTTGGGATCATTACATGAAGGCTATGGTGGGGGTGTATGCACTTATACTTCCCACCTAGCTCATGGCATAACAATACTTGAACTTGAAAAATGGTAGCATAATAGTAGAAAATCATACCAAGATCAAGAGAAATGCTAAGATAATCCACCACAAGAGCTAGAAAGCATCATCCAAGGCTAGCGCTAGACTTCCATCAACCATTCACCAATAGATAACCATAAACAAGTGAACAAGAGATGAAAAGAGCCAAGTGATGTGCAAATTTCAGACCAAGGCTTCTCACAAGAGGGAGAGTTCTCTTAAAATGAGATCCTATGATCTCGTATTTATACAAAATGTCACCAAGGTGATTTGTCCACAAATTAAGGGGTAAACCACAAGATTAGGGGTCAACATCCCTAATCTTTCCCCCTTAACAAAGTAATATTAAAAAATTCATTTAAAATTTCACTTTTTTACAAATAAAACCCTAGTTTACATGGACGTCACCCCTATAGGGGATGTTTTGGCACTAGGAGAAGGTCGTTGTTCATGTAGGAGGGTAGTATGGCTTCCCAAAGCCATGTGTCAACCACCCAAATGTCTTCCTTCATGGTCAAAGCCTCAAACCCTTCAAAATGTCCAAGTGCCAAAGCATATTATCTCACTACCATGCCCTAGCCACCCAAACATGACGTCAATCTAAAAAAGGAGGGCGTTTTGTCTCTACTGGGCAAATCATTTGGAAAGTGAGGGTTGGGTTATGTCATCCAAGTCATCATCAAGGCCTTCCAAGTATGATATTTCTCATCCAGCATGCAGGCCCTTGGAATCCAACCTGTGGGCTTGTAGCCCCATGGAAGCCCAAGCTATGCATGTTCTCCCAAAACTGTCCACCAACTAGGTCTTGCAAAGACAAATGAGCATGCCCTCCAAGGATCTCAAGTCATAACATCATATTAAGTGAATCCAATCAATAAATAATCCATCTAATCATGTGCATCAAAGATCACTATATCAAACAATTAATTGCTCAAAGAAACTATGTGACTTGCCAAGCTTGAATATGGGGGGGTTGACGAGGTGCCCTATTGGGTAGATCTTGCCCTAGGTCAAGGAGAGTTTCCAATAAATCCCTCTCTAAGCCATGTAAAGTGGATGAAGTGGTTGGGGTCAAGACTCAATGGGCATAGGGATCATGACATACAAGGGGTTGTAGTGTCTCATTCATGGGTGCCTTTGTAGAGGGTGTGTGGTACCTTCATCCGCAATGCACTTTTTCCAAGCCCATCAATTGCCTTTTATCTTTCTTTCTTTGTATTTTATTTCAATATAGCGTAAAAAGAGGTTGAAGGTCATTGCCCTGGCATGCTGACCAGATGATGGCAAAGTCACCCACAGACACCTAGTGGAAATGAGAAATTTGGCTTGTGATGAGACCCCCTTTCTCTCAACCATGCAACCGAGAGCCATTACCCTGGTTTGGTGACCAGATGATGGTAATTTCATACCACTAGATATTCATGGATGTGATAGGTCGGCTCGTGATGAGACCTCCTATCCTTCAACTAACCTTTTAAGCATTCTTTATTATATTGTGGGTCCCCTTTACTCAAAGATAAGTGTTTCATTGCTTTCTTGGGTGATCCTTGGGAGAAGCATCTCAAAGGTTTATACAAAGATTTTGATCTTTTACCCAACATCAACACTTATGGGCCTTCAACCCCTTATTCCCATATAATGAGGGACAACCCCTTCTTGGGTCAATACACCCTAAAATCCCAAGAGATGAGGAAATGGAGGGGAACAATCATGGAAAGTGGTAAGTATAGTCGGGAATGGTACGATGGCTCATTAAGGGAGTTCCTAGTAGCAAACCCATCCCAAGGAAGACCACTTACTAGGGCACAATGTCAACCACCAATGTTGAGCAGGGCAAAAGGCATAATGTCCAAGCATATATCATGAAATCTATAGAAATCTAAGATTCGACATAATCAAATGGCTTAAATATTCAAATGATGCTCACCATAATACTGACTTGTACCTCATGGAACAAGGCCCACAGCCTTCTGGAAGCCAACTGGTGTGATGGATGCCATCTGTGAACCTGTGACCATCTGTGGTGGCGAGTGGGTTTTCCATCTGTGCAAAAGGGTATTGCTGGTCATGTAGTCTCTCAGTACTCCATATCTGCAACATGAGGGCCTCGAGACATAATCTCCTTAGTTATCCACAAAATAGGGATAATATATGGCTCCTTTATGGGGACATGTGCTCGCCATAGAGTGCATGGGAACCACAACATCTCCTATTAGACCTATGCCTATAAGGAAACATCAAACTGTCAAGTGCACGATCGCCCACTCATCCTTGTTCTCATATGATCATAATCAAAACCAACTAAGCCAGAAAAAAGAAAATTTTGACATTTTTTCAAAAATTTCTAATCTAAGCATGAAATCAATATGCAAGTAGAGAAAAATGAAAATGAAATGCATCTAAACTAATATGAGAAATCAAGATGCAAATGCAGGGAATAAAAATGACTTACCTACTTACTCGGGGCCTTGGGACCTTGAATCTCACGTACTGGATGATGTCAGGTGAAGTCATACAACCAGTGCAACCATTTGAGCATCTCATCAAAGTATCTCCCCATGTGCTTAATCATATATTACAACAAAGATAATTCAAGCACATAATAATCATGAGTATGAACACACGTATAATCGATCATGAAATAAAACTCATGAAGATGGGAAGGAGGGAGGAAATATTGCTGGAAAGAGAAACCATCAGCCCGATCATCCTGCCAGAAACTTGCTCTCCATTCTGTTGAGAAATGATTTGGATAGCCAGGCACATTTTGAACATCAAGAGAAGGGTACAGATTATGGAATGCCTATGGTAAGTCCTATGAGGCCATGGTTCCATTACTTAGGGTAATACCTCAATGGAGTCGCCAGATGAGCTCAAGGCTCATCATGGGATGAAAGGGGAAAGAGGGAAAAGTGGGTTCTGGGAAGGTGGAGTCGCCATATGAGCTTCAATATGATCTCATCAAGAAAAGGGGAAAGGGAACGTCCCTTGGGTGAAGTCGTCAGGCAAGCTAAGGGAAAGGATTTGGAATAGCTTGCCAAAGTGTCGTTAGGGTACGCAGAAGATTCAAAATCTTCCCCGACAATGACGCCAAAATGGTATAGCTCAAGTTTTAGGTTGGGAAAACCTGACACAACCACAAAACAAGTGCTACAACTTGGGAATCCTACACTCAATGTCACCTCTATGTAGGTCCCGCACTTCAAGAGTGACTAGGTCACTCTAGGGAGGTGATCTCGGTGACCCTAGGGGGATTGGGATGGAGATGAAGGGAAATGGAAGTGAAGCCCCTAGGGGGATTGGGATGGAGATGAAGGGAAATGGAAGTGAATCCCCTAGAGATCAAGTCTAAGTGGAATAAAAGATAGGGAGAGATGCCTTGCAAGTCAAGTAATTGTTTCCCCACAGGTATAGTACTTCTCTAGATGATTGTACCTGCCCAAGACACAAGAAAAGACACTTTGCAATGATAGATGTTAGTTGGATTAGCAAGTTGAGCTTGTTGTTCCTAATTTGCAGCAGTAGATATCAATTTATATTAGAAAATAAAACATCTAAAATCGGCATATAAAGATCTAGACTAGTTAGGTAAATCAACATCAAACTTAGCAATGAATATAGGCTGAAAATTGGCACTTAAGAAGCAAGAAAAGATGGCTGTTGTAAAAATGTATTTTCTGCATAAAATTGCAGACTTATGGCTGTAGCATTCAGTGGAATGCAGCAGAAAAATCAACCATGAAAAATTCCAAGAAGTAGCTCAAAAGATGAGCCCTAGTTAGTAGAGTAAATGAGCAAAGTTAGAGAGCTAGTCTAGGGTTAGTTTAGGAGTTATGAGAGTGTTAGTAGCTAGGGTTATGCAGCCCTAATGGCTGTAGGTTAAATTTTGTAACAGAAACTAGAGTGTTGGGAGAGAGGGGATGCCCTAGTGGGGAAAGACTCCTCTCAATGAGAGAAATCAACTTCAAGCAAGAAACGTTTCAAAAGACCAAAATTTGTGTTTCCCAAGGCAGTGATTTTATATCTCCAATGCAAAAAAGTATGACTAGTACCTTTATTATTGGGTTAGTGGAGTCAAAAGGAGCTTAGAGAAGCTACCTCCTTGAGGGTGTAATCCCTTTTAGGTCCCAAGGAAAGTTTCTCTAGGCTAGGGTTTAGGCTAAGAGGGTGTATGCCCTTATACTTCTCTTAGCAAACCCTTAAAAAATCAATGAGATGAAGCAAATAAAATGATGAAGGCTATGGTGGGGGTGTATGACCTTATACTTCCCACCTAACTCCTAGCATAACAATACTTGAACTTGAAAAATGATAGCATAATAGTAGAAAACCATACCAAGATCAACATAAATGCCAAGATAATCCACCACAAGAGATAGAAAGCATCATCCAAGGCTAGCGCTAGACTTCCATCAACCATTCACAGATAGATATTCATAAACAAGTGCACAAGAGATGAAAATAGCCAAATGTGGTGCAAATTTCAGACCAAGGCCTCTCACAAGAGGGAGAGCTCTCTTAAAATGAGATCCTATGACCTCTTATTTATAGAAAATGTCACCAAGGTGATTTGTCCAAAAATTAAAGGGTAAACCAAAAGATTAGGGATCAAAAACCCTAATCTTGCCCCCTTAACAAAGTAATATTAAACAATTCATTTAAAATTTCACTTTTGCACAAATAAAACCCTAATTTACATGGACGTCACCCCTTTAGGGGATGTTTTGGGACTAGGAGAAGGTCGTTGGTGATGTAGGAAGGTAGTAAGGCTTCCCAAAGCCACGTGTCAAGCATCCAAATGTCTTTCTTCATGGTCAAAGCCTCAAACCCCTCAAAATGTCCGAGTGGCAGGGCATATCATCTCACGAGCATGTGCTAGCCACCCAAACATGATGTCAAGCTAAAAAAGGACGACGTTTTGCCCCTCCTGGGAAAATCATTTGGCAATTGAGGGTTGGGCTATGTCGTCCAAGTCAGCATCAAGGCCTTCCACGTATGATCTTTTTCTTCTGGAATGCGGGCCCTTGGCATCCAACTTGTGGGATTGTAGCCCCATGGAAGCCCAAGCTAAGCTTGTTCTCCCAAAACTGTCCACCAACTAGGTCCTACAAAGACAAATGAGCATGCCCTCCAAGGTTCTCAAGTCATAACATCATGATAAGTGAATCCAATAAATAAATAAGCCATCTAAGCATGTGCATCAAAGATCACTATATCAAACAATTAATTGCTCAAAGACACTATGCGACTTGTCAAGTTTGAATATGGGAGGGTTGACGAGGTGCCCTATTGGGTAGATCTTGCCCTATGTCAAGGAGAGTTTCCAAGAGATCCCTCTCTAAGGCATGTAAAGTGGATGAAGTGGTTGGGGTCAAGACTCAATGGGCATAGGGCTCATGACATACAAGGGGTCGTAGTGTTTCATTCATGGGAGCCTTTGTAGAGGGTGTGTGGTACCTTAGTACACAATGCACTTTTTCCAAGCCCATCAATTGCCTTTTATCTTTCTTTCTTTTTATTTTATTTCAATATAGCACAAGGAGAGGTTGAAGGTCACTTCCCCAGCCCGATGACTAGATGATGGCAATGTCACCCACAAACACCTAGTGGAAATGAGAAGGTCAGCTCGTGATGAGACCCCCTTTCTCTCAGCCATGCAACTGAGAGCCATTACCCTGGTTTGGTGACCAGATGACGGTAAATTCATAGCACTAGATATTGATGGACGTGATAGGTCAGCTCGTGATGAGACCTCCTATCCTTCAACTAACCTTTTAAGCATTATATATTATATTGTGGGTCCCCTTTACTCAAAGATAAGAATTACATTGCTTTCTTTGGTCAATACACCCTAAAATATGAAGAGATGAGGAAATGGAGGGGAACAATGATGGAAAGTGGTAAGTATGGTCGAGAACGGTATGATGGCTCATTAAGGGAGTTCCTAGTAGCAAACCCATCCTCAAGGAAGACCACATACTAGGGCACAATGTCAACCACCAAGGTGAAGCAGGACAAAAGGAATAATGTCAAAGCATATATCATGAAATCTAGAGCAATCTAAGATACAACATAATCAAATGGATTAAATATTTAAATGATGCTCACCATAATACTGACTTGTACCTCATGGAGCAATGCCCACTACCTTCCGGAAGACAGCTGGTGTGGTGGATGTCATCTGTGAACTTGTGACCATTTGCGATGGTGAGTGGGTTTTCCATCTGTGCAAAAGGGTACTAGTAGCTGGTCATGTATTTTGTCGACACTCCATATCTGCAACCTTAGGGCCTCGAGACATAATCTCCTTAGTTATCCACAAAATGGGGATAACATCTATCTCCTACTTGGGGACATGTGCTCATCGTAGAGTGCATGAGAACCACAACATCTCCTTGTGGACTTGTGCCTACAAGGAAACATTAAAATGTCAAGTCGAGGATGGCCCACTCATCCTTGTTCTCATATGATCATAATTGAAGCCAACTAAGCCAGAAAAAGAAAATTTTGACATTTTTTCAAAAAATTCTAATCTAAGCATGAAATCAATATGCAAGTAGAGAAAAATGAAAATGAAATGCATCTAAACTAATATGAGCAATCAAGATGAAAATGTAGGGAATCAAAATGACTTACCTACTTACTTGGGGCATTGGGGCCTTGAAGATCACGTGTTGGATAATGTCAGGTGAGGTCATACAACCAGTGCAACCATTTGATCATCTCATCAAAGTATCTTCCCTTGTGCTTAATCATATAATACAACAAAGATAAATCAAACACATAATAATCATGAGTATGAACACACATAATCGATCATGAAATAAAACTCATGAAGATGGGAGGGAGGGAGGAAATCCTGCTAGAAAGAGAAACCATTAGCTCGATCATCCTACCTGAAAGTGTAGCCACAAGACTGATCAAACCATCTCTGAAGGGGGCTACTATACATAGATGGTGGCTCGTCTTCATCTTCACTTAGAATATCATTGCTTCCTAAAGGCTGAGAAAGGACAAGAGATCCAAAGAAAACATTATGATTTCCCAAACAAGAGGAAACGGGGTAAGGCACAGCCTTAGAGAAAAACTCTTGCGTCGAAATCAGGAAACGTCTCTTCTTTGTGTGCAAATCCCTGTCGAAAGTCTCAACATGAAAGTACTTATGTTTGGTAGTATGGACCTCGGATTGCTTTGGGCGGGCCACGACCTGGTGTTTATCAAAATCTGAGTATGGTGGTTGAAAATCATCTTGAAAACGCTGCGTCAGGTTGTCCTCGAATGGATGGAACAAATCTGTAACCATATAATCAGGTTGGCACATATATGGATCATCTAACTGTAAAAAGAAATCCTCTGAAGAAATGCTTTTTGTATCCTTTATCTGAGATGTGCCTTCAATGTCGTAGATAGGATCTCTGTAAAAAATGAAACAACCCAAATCCCACTTGCATCTTCCAATCTATATGAAATCATCAATGTGATCATCAACTATATCCGAGGGTTGTTCCATGATTTAATCTGCATCATAGAAGCTGATTACTTCTTCACAAGACTGGATAACTTCATCTTCTTTGAAAGAGACAGTAGAGGACAATGTTTGGTTCAGACCTTCTGCAAGAGAAACTTCATCAAGATCCTTTTGGCAGTTTTCTTCATTTCCAAAATCATGGAACAAAGCATCATCAAAGTTCTCAAAAGGGTTATAACTCATCATGTTATCTTCTTGATGTGCAGGAGGATCAGAGGTCTAGATGTCCTCATCAAGTGGAAGAGAATATACTTCATCTTCATCATATGTCTCATATGGATCTTCTTCATCATGATCTTCTTCAAGATTTTCTTCATATATGGTCTCATTATCGATCAAAAAAACTTCTCGGCAAAGATTGTGTTCGAGCTCTTGGAAAGCATCTTGCAAATTTTGAATAGCTGGTCGATATTGCTTGAGAAATTCTTCAATGAGCTTTGTAGAAGAGATATTTTTTGGATCACATGAGTATGCAATCCAATCCTTTTGACTTGATTGCAGTGAAGACACAAAAATTTTCATCGGCACATCTTCATGTAGCACATTTAATCTCGATGCATACTTCATATAATTCACAACATGGGTGAGTGCTAGAGCTGGATAACCATCAAATTTGGGGAAACTTGCTCTCCATTCTGTTGGACAATGATTTGTATAGCCAGGGACATTCTGAACATCAAGAGAAGGGTGCACATTATGGAATTCCCATGGTAAGTCCTGTGAGGCCATGGTTCCATCACTTAGGGTAATACCTCAATGGAGTCGCCAGATGAGCTCAAGGCTCATCAAGGGATGAAAGGGGAAAGAGGGAAAAGTGGGTTATGGGAAGGTGGAGTCGCCATATGAGCTTCAATATGATCTCATCAAGAAAAGGGGAAAAGGAACATCCCTTGGGTGGAGTCACCAGGAAAGCTAAGGGAAAGGCTTTGGGATAGCTTGTCAAAGTGTCATTAGGGTAAGAAAAAGATTCAAAATATTCTCTGGCAACGGTGTAAAAATGTTATAGCTCAAGTTATAGGTTGGGAAAAGCCCGACCCAACCACAAAACAAGTGTTACAACTTGGGAATCCTACACCCAATGTCATCTCGATGTAGGTCCCGTACTTCAAGGGTGACTAGGCCACTCTAGGGAGGTGATCTCGGTGACCCTAGGGGGATTGAGATGGAGATGGAGGCAAATGGAAGTGAAGCCCCTAGAGGTCAAGTCTAAGTGGAATAAAAGGAAGGGAGAGATTCCTTGCAAGTCAAGTAATTGTTTTCCCACGGGTATAGTACTTCTCTGGATGATTGCACTTGCCCAAGACATAAGAAAAGACACTTTGCAATGATAGATGTTAGTTGGGTCAGCAAGTTAAGCTTGATGTCCCTAATTTGCAACAATATATATCAGTTTATATCAGAAAATAAAACATCTAAAATCAACATATAAAGATCTAGACTAGTTAGGTAAATCAACATCAAACTTAGCAATAAATATAGACTGGAAATTGGCACTTAAGAAGCAAGAAAAGATGGATGTTGTAAAAATGTATTTTCTGCAGAAAATTGCAGCCTTATGGCTGTAGCATTCAGTGGCATGCAACAGAAAAATCAACCATGGAAAAGTGCCAAGAAGTAGCTCAAAAGATGCGCCCTAGTTAGTAGAGTAAATGAGAAAAGTTAGAGAGCTAGTCTAGGGTTAATTTAGGAGTTATGAGAGTGTTAGTAGCTAGGTTTATGCATCCCTAATGGCTGTAGGTTAAATTTTATAACAACAATTAGAGTGTTGGGAGAGAGGGGACACCCTAGTGGTGCAAGACTCCTCTCAATGAGACAAATCAACTTCAAGCAAGAAACTTTTCAAAAGACCAAATGCTTCATCCATTTGATTCAGATACTTGGTTTTTCTATGGCTGATGTGGGTTCAGTCTTTGTGTCCATGGTTAACTTGTATAATCCTCTGCTTCGAAGATGCATTATCATCTTGTCCTTACATGCAAAGAAATTGTATGGTGTAAGAATGAATTCTTTTGGAAATTCCATTTTTCCCGTTGTCTTCAATCTTTGGTACCTATAGAAGAATCTGGTGTGTCTTTTTCCTAGAAGTTTGTTGGCTCTGATACCATGTAAATGTGGATGAACCTGCACATATAAGATCTAGCTAGCAAGAACACATACACAATTTGCAGAGAAAAGAGAAAAGATAGAAACGAGAGAGTGAGAATCAAAGAATTTTCATTTATCAAATGAAAGAATGATAATTTACACATGATATACTTTGTATAACTCAACTAATGCGGACTAGAGGAGAATTTAATGAACCATAGTGGTGGTCTAGAGTGATCTGGACATACACCGACAGTTACAGGAGTAAACTGCCACCTAGTCTAAGTTAACTAGTCTCTTAGTCTTTGGTTAACTGACTGAAACAGAGTGAAGTGGGGAGGAGATCAGGGAATTATGTGTAATGCGCTAGTCGAGTGATAATCCCAAGGACAACTGCATGGTGATGAAACCAATCTGGCATCTAGACTCCACTCCACTGATCAAACTGAACTGTGAATTGAAGAGAATATTCTCCTAGAATGTAGGAAAATGAATATTCTCCCTAAACTATAGGAGACTGAATAATGACTAATAAACATAGGAAAAAGCTTAGGAAAAAGAAATCCTAGGTGTGTGTGAAGTATCTCCAACATGTATGACGTGGTAGGTAAAGCCTCATGTATCATCAAAACTATCTTAAAACAATTCAAAAAATAAATAGAATATGGGTATGAGCTAAAACCTTCATGTATTGTCAAAATTGTCCCGAAACAAATTTAAAATGAAAGAGATCATATATATATATATATATATATATATATATATATATATATATATATATATATACCATATTGACAGTTTTGAGGGTTACTTCAATTGGTTTAGAACTAAACTTGATTTTATCATGCTTGTTATTGGCCACAAGTTTGACTCTCGTAATTAGGGCCAATGATTTACCCTAAATACATTTCCTCGAAAAAATACCACTATGATATTATATTTGACATAAGTTAAAGAAAAATATCAAAACTAAATTTAAAATAACTGAACTATCCAATGTTGTTGGCTATGTCTATCCTACAGGTCTGTTTAAGAAACACCCCTTGCTATAGAGAGTCTACAATGTTGCAAATACATATCATGTCTATTTAAGAGTCACCCCTTGTTGTAGAGAGTCTACAATATTGCAAATACATATCTTACTTCTTTTGACTTCACCACTAAATTAACAAATCATTTTCTTAATTAGTAAATTAATAAATAATAACATTATTAATCATTTTCTTGATTAATAAATTAATAAATAATAACATTATTAATTATTTGTACCCAATACCATCAAGCATACATTTTAACAATACCATAACCATAAAGCATACATATTAACAATGAGATTATCAATTAAATTGATAATGTAGAGGATTTTAAAGGGTTCATAGAAGGAAATATAGGTCTATATTCATAAGTCACAATGATGTGTATTAAAATATATATCTAATATGATTTATTATTTATAGTTAGTTTATTATATTTGTATAGATTATATTATAATTGATTTGTATTAAAATATAATTAGAGAAGTAAGTTGGGTCAATATATTATGATAAGTCACAATGATGTGTATTGAAATATATATCTAGTATGATTTATCTAATATTTATAATTAGTTTATTATATTTGTATAGATTATATTATATTTGTATAGATTATATTGTAATTGATTTATATTAAAATATAATTAAAAAAGTAAGTTGGGTTAATATATTATGATTTATCATGTGTAATAATATTTATAATTGTTTTATTATATTTATATATATTATATTGTAATTGATTTGTATTAAAATATATTTAGAGAAGTAAGTTAGGTCAATATATTATGATTTATCATATGTGTAGTTATTTTATAATATTTGTATAAGTTATATTATATAAATTAAATAGTTTGAAAATGAAAAACTAAATAAATTTTTAATTAATTATATATATATATGAACTCTTAAAATATAAAAATTATTATAAAAAATCAATTTTTTTTACCATAACCAAATTTTCTTATACTCGATTACCACTGACAATTGCAGCTGAAATGATGTGATACTCCTCCAATGGCGAGACCATGCCATAGACGCTGCTTCCTCGTTCATCTCACAAGCCAATGGACGAGCCAACGCAAGAGAACTCGGTGTCATTGGGTTTGATTACTTTTTATGAGCGTGCTCACCGCTTTTTATTTATTTATTTATTATTATTTTATTTTTTTATCTCTGGTGTCTTAAGCGGCACACATTGTAAGTCGGAAGAGTTGAACTCGAAATCTCATGGAACTTTATTTTTAGGACACTTGCCAATTGAGCTGCCCCCAGGAAGGCTACTCATTTATTATTATTATTATTATTAATGTAAAGAGTTATTTTTTATAAGTTAGTTTTATTGTTATTTATTTTTTCTTTTTTCTTAAGAGGTAGATATTAAATTAAAATAACTTTGTCGTTTATTTTATTTATTAGATTTTGGGGTTGAATGGGGTTTTATAGTTTGTGGAAGAGATGTCCATATAACATAATTTATTAAAATAATAAAAAAAATTCACAAAACAATAAATTAATATTAAACTAATAATAAAATAATAAAAAACATTAAAATATATATAAATAAATAAATACATATAAACAACAAATTCAATTAATCAATCAACATAATAATCAAAATACTTATATAATACCACTATCATAAATTCATTTTTACTTTGGATTTATTAAGGGTAACATTTGCTCAAGTTTTGCACTTAAACTTATTTCTAATAGCTAGTATAATAATTTAAAGTTATAAAAAATATTTTAAAATAAAAAATATTTTTAAAAATAAAAATTATATATATAATAATATATAAAATAAAGAAAATATATATAAAAAATTATTTTGAAGTTGAAGAGATGATTTCAATTTTTACTATCAATTTAAATTTAAATTATGTTAAATTAAAATTTTAAATTATGTTAAATTAAATTTTAATGTAAGAAATTTTCTTAAATTATTTATTTTAATATTTCAATAGCAAATTATCAATTTAAATTATGTTAAATTAAATTTTAATATAAGAAATTTTCTTAAATTATATATTTTAACATTATGAATAAACGTTATTTTTGGAAAAAAAAATTATTTATTCACTAATTAAACATTCTGAAAATATCATCATATAATATCTCTTTAATTAATATCTTTTATAATAAAATAACCATAATAATAATAATATTTTTATGGTATTAAATTTTAAAAGTTTAGTGTTATAGCAACTTTAAACATTGTTAATCTATAAAACATTTCTTTTTAAGTTAAAAAAAGTTTTTATATAATTATATATATATATATATATATATATATATATTTTTAAGGTCATGGCTAAGCGAGCACACCAAATTGGTGTATGAGATACTCTTGTTTGTGGGATAAGGGACCCCTCTTTGCCCAACGATTTGACTAGTAAAGTATATAAAGGTATACATACCCTACCCCCCTCTGGATTTGAACCTGTGACCTCATAAGAGGAAACACATGTTCTTAACCATTAAAAAATTAAATATAAAATCAATATTAAATAACATTTCAAAAATTATTTTATTTTTTCTCTATAAATAACAATAAATAAATAAAGGTTCAATTGGCAAGTGCCGTGAAAATGAAGTTCCATGAGGTTTCGAGTTCAACTCCCCCAGAGTTACAATGTGTGCCGCGTAAGAAGCATCGTAGGCACACCTGGAAGTGTGCCCAACTAGTTGTTGATTCCACCAGACATAAAAAAAAAATAAAAAAAAAATAAACAAAACAATAATAATTAATAATAATAAATAAATAAATATCATTTCATCACTTTACTAATTTTTCACTAATTAATTTTCTAACAAATGATATAATCAAACAAACAATTTGTATAAATAGGTTATTCAGCCAATATTATATGACTATGTGAATCGGTCACATGATCGATCTCCACACAAAGCGTCAGACACTTTGGAATTGGAAAATGGATGCTTTCGTGTACCGATCACGCTTAGGCTTACTGATAGCTTTGACCACCGATTAAGCCTTCAAACTTCCAGGCCTACTAAATCAGCTCAATTCTATATGGTTTTGTGCAATAAAATAAAATAGTTTTTTACATTTTAGTTAAAAAAAAATGTAACAATTTAAAAGATTTAAATCTGAACACCAATTAAGCCTTCAAACTTCAAGGCCTACTAAATTCGCTCAATTTTATATGGTTTTGTGTAATAGAATAAGATAGTTTTTCACATTTAAGTTATATGATTTTGTGTAATAAAATAAGATGGTTTTCTACATTTTACTTTAAAACAAAAAAATGTAACTACTTAAAAGATTTAAATCAAAAGGTAAGAGTGAAAACTTAAAACTAAACCAAATTGAAAACCTATGATTACAATTAATTTAAATCTAAGGGTAAGAATGGAAACTTAAAATTAAACCAAATTGAAAACCTATAATTACAATCAATTTAAATCTAAGTTTAAGAGTGGAAACTTAAAATTAGGTAAAATTGAAAACCTATGATTACAATCTTACTGTAATTCAAACTACATTATAATATTCCTGTTCAACTATTTGGGTGTATTGGAAAATCATATATAATAAATATAAAATTGATTAAATCTTGTTTAACTATTTTTGGGTGTAGTGGAAAACCATATATAATAAAAATAAAATTAATTAAATGTATGGAGGATCATATTTAATAACATTAATTTAATTTAATTAGCATCATATTGAAGAAGAATTGTTATTTTCTTTAATCAAATTGAATCTTGTTATTTTCTTTAACCAGAATTGAATAGTAAACATTAAAGATGTGTCATTTTCTTCAACCAGAGTAAAATAGTAAACAGGTTTGCATCTTTAAAATACAAAATGAGAATTGTAACATTTTTTTTTTAAATGTACAGAGGTGAAGAGGAAGACATGTACCGCACCTTCCTGCAACACAACAGCGACATGTCCTTTTTATCCATTGAATCACATCTTGCACAAAAGTAAACTGCCTAACATACAAACATCTAAGCATGTTAAAATAAAATTATCATGTCTTTTTTATCCATTGCATCACATTTTGCATCACATTTTGCATAAAAAGTAAACTGCTTGGCACACAAACATCTAAGCATGTTAAAATAAAATCACCGATCCAAATTCCACAAACAATTATTTAAGAGAAAAGTATTAGTAAATGTTTTCTCATAAAATACTTTAGAAACTTATTTAGTTTTCATTTTATCTTTGTAATATGAATGAATGAGTTGTATATTGGTATTAGGTTAGCATTTCACAGTAAATTGAAGTTTCCACAAACAGTGACTTAAGAGAAAAGTATTAGTAAATGTTTTCTCATAAAATAAAATACATTAGAAACTTATTTAGTTTCTATTTTGTCTTTGTAATATGAATGAATGAGTTGTATATTGATATTAGGTTAGCATTTCACAGTAAATTGAAGTTTCCAGGCTATAAATTGTAGATCAGACAATTGACGATGCAGAAACTTGCAATGATAAGCACACTCAGCATAATCTATTTCCACAGTGACATTCCATAGTACTGAAAATTAATGATAGATCTTTAGATGGGCAGGTAAAGCGTGTACACAGGTGAATGGGTTAGATTAATCTCAACACCCATCTCGAGTTTGTAATTGTTTATTTTATTTGATAACAATTATACTGAAACCTTGAATAGATCATTGTTCAGGGACCTGTGGACTCATCTTTCTTACATTGTCCTTCTCGAGTTCTATTAAACCTATGATTTTATTGTGCAATATTTAAAAGAGTAAATAAATATTGCAGCATGCTATATTGACTCGAATCATAGTTTTGTAAACCAACATATTGTATGAAGAAATTGTGAAAATACCTTTTTCTACAGTGGAATTTTGGGTTGAGATTTGTCCCATGCGCAGAACCTTACCTTCATTGATTGGATTTTGGGTTGATATCATGCTAATAATTTATCTTGAGA
>ML808211.1:124392-139276 GCA_009831015.1 Picea engelmannii | reverse complement strand
GAGGGCTTAAATAGACAATGAAATCATCTTAGAACATGAAAATTATGGATAAGACTTGCAAGTTGGAGAAAGTTTAAAATTAATATTTATCTTAATGTTGTAAGCTAAAGAGGGTCTTAAATGTGTATTTTAATGTATATATTGTTTGCAATGTTTTATTGTAATTTTTAAATGTTTTGTTTGTATGATTGAAGAAAGGAAAGTCTAAAATGTGTATTTTAATGTATATATTGTTTGCAATGTTTTATTGTAATTTTTAAATGTTTTGTTTGTATGATTGAAGAAAGGAAAGTCTAAAATATGTATTTTAATGTATATAGTGTGATAATGTTTATTGCGAATTTATTATAATTTTTAAATGCTCTGTTTGTATGAGTGAAGAAATTGAAATTTCCATATATTTAGCAAAATTTATTTTGTGATGAGCTTTTAAACATTTTATCTCCCCACATTCCACAATATTTTATTACCTTAATTTTTTTGGTAACTTCTATTTAGTTTACGATGTTTTATTTCCTTTGGTTCTCTTAATTAGTGCATCTTCTTCCTCTTTTATTTCTCTCAAAAGCGGTGATCACATATTTATGATTATTGCAAATGGACATGCAACCAGGTGGCTTAAATTTGGAATTACAAAATCCTTGAAAATATTTTGCAAGATGTGAGATGAAAAATAACATAGTGAAATATTCATTTTTCATCTAAACACAAAATCTTGTAATCTTTAAACAACATAACCATAAACATCCTAATTCTCTTCAATGTTCTCTTCCACTCTTCCCTACTTAAAAGGTATACTAGTATTGAACAAGGGAAACATAGATTCTTATACTACCTCTGAATAAAAATGATATGTCATGGTTGTGAAAATAGGTGGCACATTCTGAATCAATCGACAATAGGTGGTACATTCCAAATCAATCGATTTGCATCAGCATAAATGAATCAATCAGAGGTCAATTATAGTTTTTCATTTATCCGATCTATTTGATTCTGATTTCATTCTATAAATTATTGTTTCATGGATTGGTTTTGTTGACGATATTAGTATCTCTCTCAACTTATTTGATTTTGATTTTATTCCATAAATTATTGTTTCATGGATTGGTTTTGTTTGATGTCTCGCGGCCTTTGTGTACGAGAATATCTTCATCTATGAAACACCTACCCCTCTTCCTAATGTGGAATACTCAAAAAGCAAAGCTTAAATGTGTGGGGGTGACGCCATGAAATTTCAGTGATCTGAATAGTCCCCATAGTTCTACTTTTGTAAAAAGCAGTGGATATAAAACAATGTGTCTACTTAGGTCAAGCTGGTGTGAAGTAACATTGTAAGAATTTGACCTTGTTTATGGAAAATCAAAATCAAGTAATAAAAGATGATAATACTAATTACAAACTCAAATAAGTCATCATTTTATGATAATGCTAATTACAAATTCAAATAAATTAACATTTTAGATATTTCTATATTTTCTATATGGGACATCCCATAATATTTTATTTTTAAAATTATCACATCTCATAGTATTTTATTTTTTAAATTATCTAGTATTTTATTTTTTTAATTATAAAAATATAGGCCATCCCATATTATTTTATTTTTTAAATCATCTCATAATTTTGTATTTTTAAATTATAAAACTTTGATATTGATATTTAACACTAAAAAAATTGTGTATCTTCATTGAAAAGAAAAATTGAATAGATAAAATATGAATTGATATGGAAGACTAATAAAAATGGTGTATTTTCGTTAAAAAAAAACCTTGAATAGATAAAATATCAATTATTAATTGATATTGAAGACTAATAAAAGTGCATATCTTCATTAAAAAAGATCAACTTCAAATTTAGAGAAAAATATTTATAATTTGTGCTTAGTCTTGTTTCACAATAATGTTTTATCTTTAAAGTTGTAAGACTTTGACATTAAAGTTGGTCAAATTGTACATCTTCATAAAATAACAAATCTTTGAATTTAAATAAAATAATTTATCATTTATATTTTTTTTCTGAATTTTTCTTTCAAATTTAATATTATATATAGTATGTTAGATTTGAAGTTATAAGAATATATTTTAAAGATTATTAAAATAGTGTATCTTAATAAAATAAGGGTTGCATGACAGCTTAGTCCCTGCCAAGTAGATTTGAAAATGAAGATGATAGTTGGCACCCATGATGATGATTATGGTGAAACATGAACAATATGCTAATAAATAGGCTAGTTTCATAATCTTAAAAAAAAAAAATTTTTTGGGGAGTGTTGTTATTTAAATGAAAAAAATTAACACAGATAACTACAACTTTAGAAAATTTGAATTCAGAGAATTTAACATTGACTCACAAAGGATGGAGAAAGATGTGTTGCTCCATGATGACACATAGTTTATAGATTTGTTTAAGCACTATTGGACAAGATATCTTACCATGTTTTTACTTTAATATGGTTGTCTTATAGTTTTGGGATTAAACCTAAATTTCGTATAATTTTGAGATTAAACCTAAATTTTGTATAATTTTGAGATTAACAAATATTTTTATTTTATCAAAAAATATATATTTGTTTTTATTAATTAAACATTACATTTCACATCCTTTCCGCTAATATATTTTAAATGGTCATAAAACCCCAAATCCTATGTGAAATATCTAAATCTTTAACAAAATCTCATCCCTCGAGCTAATATATTTTAAGTGGGTCATAAAACCCCAAAATCTTGCATGGAAAAACTTTCATGATAAGGATACAAGCTTTCATAATTTTATCCTATCCATTTCATTGGAATTGACGTCGAAGACACAAACTCATAGTTTTATCCTATCCATTTCATTGGAATTGGTGTTAAGGACTTTAAATTAACTCTAGCTCCAATTTCTAACTGGACAACCACGCCCAAGCTTGCATTAAATGCCAAGCATCATGCACCATATTCTTCAATTCCCTTTCCTATAATATGCTTCTTTTGGATACGAAGATCTATATTGGGATAAGAAGATCCATAAGTGGGATACTTAATTTATTGTGGTTGTGTGATAAGTCTGTTATATATGTTAGATTTGATTTTTAATAACTATGATATAGACAAAGAATACTTATACAGCCAATTAGAATTGTTTGTATAGATATAAAAATTTTAATATTATTTATTTAGTGTTAAATAAAAGAATAGTTTAAAATCATATGGTACTTAGTGTTAAATAAAAAAATAGGTTAAAATCATATGTTAGATTTGATTTTTAATAACTATGATATAGACAAAGAATACTTATACAGCCAATTAGAATTGTTTGTATAGATATAAAAATTTTAATATTATTTATTTAGTGTTAAATAAAAGAATAGTTTAAAATCATATGGTACTTATAACAAAGTTTATTGATTATGTAATTAATTTCAAATATTGAAATACATGAAGACTTGAAATATATTAGCCAATCAGAGATGAAAAAATAAACATTTTTATTTTATCAAAAAATATATATTTATTTTCATTAGTTAAACATTACACTTCACATACAAATTTAAAATAAAAGAAAAATTAATGTCAAATCAATAGCAAACTCATTGCTATAGTCTCAGAGTTTTGGCAGGGACTAAAAAGAAATGAATATTATTTGAAAAAAAATATTTACAATGTGATAGTTTTAACAGTTGTCTAAATATTTATAAAACATATACTTAATGTGCAGTGTATATATTATGTTTTGAGGAGACTTGAATCTATAAGTGATGTGATGTGCACTGTATATATTATGTTAAGGGAACTTGAATATGTTGTCATTTGTTCTCATGCTGGCATAGCAGGGGCATATATCCTTGTTCCATGTAACAAGAGGAACACAATTACACTTGGCACATCATGTACCACAAGTTTTTAAACACATTTTATGACGGGATGCATTTTGGCATCTTTCTCCATAGGCTACATTACAATATCCATAAAACAAACAAAAAAGAATAACAACTTATGCTAAAGAAAAATTTAAATAAACAAAAACTAGGATGTTGAAGACCATTGAAAAAGTTAAATCACTAATGAAAGATGTCTAAGATGAAGCTTAATTCACAAAAAAAAAAATTGATAAAATGACCATAGCAACAACAAATAAGTGATGTACAAAATGAAAACATGCAAAGAGCACAATAATAACAACAATAATTCACGTGAATAAAAAGGTAAAAACAACACAGTAGTACCAAGAACAACTATTCACATGAAATTAACAATTATCACTAAAGAGCATATACTTATACCTATCCCATCTCCTTGCATCTGGAATCAAGGAAAAATGGAACCCATTGTGATTAGCTTGATCTATATAAAGTTGAGCCTTTCTATTCATATTCATGAATATAACTCCTCGTATGAATGAATGAAGAATCCGGATCTAGTGCACGGTCAATACGCTCCCTCACAAACAACTTCTTCCTGGAATGATGAACCAGGATCTAGTGCACGGTCAATAGGATCTAGCAGTAACTTGTTGTTAGATCACTGATCCAAATTCTAACAGGAATGAGGATGTTCCTGCCCTCAATGATGTATTGCAGGGTGTGGCATTATAGTGCTTGCAGGAATGTTCTAATCTTGCATAGGTTATTGGTTGCAACCCTCCCAGTCAAAAGGCATGTATATTGATTAGCATACTCTATTGTATCTCTATATATGTAAACATATAACAGAAGATTGAATTACTTCATACCTACTCTTTCAACTACTCTTCTATTTGATAATCTGAACAAGACCAGGCAACGAATTTGAAGTCTCCCAGATGACATTGGAAGTATTATTATATAACTAATCCAGGGACCCCTTCCCCTGTCATCTTAGAAGCGACTATGAATATCCTCTCCACTACGTCGATCAATGCCCTCACCATAACATCGACGATCTGAGGAGGAATTGTCTGAGTGGATTCAGGGAAGAAACATGTGAGAGTCGAAACGCAGACCTGTGGGTGAGGCGTCCCGTCACAAACTCCGTTGAGAAATTCATTCGATGTTCGAATCGCCTTGAAAGAAGTTTTGAATGCTATATGATTGTTCTTCGAATGAATATGTTGGACAGATACACAAATTACAACCGCCAGAAGCAGGGCGGAAGCCGCAGCAATAAATAGACTAGTCCTCAAGGTGAGAAAACGCTACTTTACTCTCTCGACATTACTACTACAGCTCAAAAAATAATTCATAGTTATGTGTTATTCCCTTAGTCTCTTCTCTTTTATGTGTTATTCCCTTAGTCTCTTCTCTTCTGATCCGCCGCCCAACGCCCCGTTCCACCCGGGACCCGTTTGGCCCCTCCGCCGCCCAGTGCCCAGTGCCAAATCCCGTCACTGCAGTGCAAATGGACGTCCCCTTGCATTCAATGCAATGCAAGGTGGCGGATCGCGCCCCTCCTCCCTTGTTTCAATTGCTCGGATCCCGCTCTGCAGACCAAATTCAAAATTCAGAGGATTTAGCCCGAAAATGGTGACGGGGGGTCGACTTCGAGAGGTGTTTTCCAAATACAGGAAGGTCGGTCTGGGGTTCCATATCTGTCTCTGCGATCTCTATAGTCGGCCTTTACGTTTCCATACAAAATAACATCGATGTAGAGTCCAGAATCGGCCAGAATCAGCTTGCCAAGTCACTCCAAGGAGGTCCTCGACGAAGATTCGACGAAGATTCAGGGGCAGATAATGAAGAAATGCAGAGTGAAAAATCCACGAAAGGGAAGCTTGAGTGCTCTGAACTTTTAACATCTAGAGGAGAACTTTTAACATCTAGTGCATATTTCCATGCCTATGTTTCCACTAAAACTTGCAAACACAATGCTGCTCCTTCTACCAGTGACTGCACAGTTCCTAACAGGACATCAAGCAGGGGATTGGCTAAATCTCGGATGACCCCCTCTCTTTGCCCTTGAAAGGAGCTAGGATCTATTGTATATCTTGATATTGTTGAAACCGCCTTGGCACAGGCCTGTTGCAGGGCCAGTGAGGGTGCATTTGAGGACAAAACCTTCAACACGTCACCCATCATCTTATTTATCTGGGGAATAATTCTTTTACCATGTTCTCGCACAATCACTTCATACAAAGAGATCAAATACTGTCTAGGAAGTTGTTCATCTTCAAGCTCTGACAACTGGGCTATAAACTTTGGGATCACCTTATTGCCCAACTGTTGGGCATAGTTTCTCAGAGAATTCATATGGGCTATAAACGCTTGCTTCAAATGGGCACCCATGAATCTTTCCACGGCCTTCTCCCATATGAAATCAAGCCCACAGTTTCCACAATTCGGCAGAGCTCACACTCTGACCCATTATGACGAAGCTCTTGCACAGATTTGACCCGGAAAGGTCCAAGAAAACTCACAGACTTCATCAATCTTATAAAAAACCCAAAACTTTACCTGATGTTATCCTTGATCAGTGTCCGCCTCGCAAGGAACCTCGCAATGGGGGGCGTGAGAACTATGGTTATGGGCACTTGCACGGGAAACAACACCTTATTACACAGAATGGTCAGCGCCAGGGCTCCTCNCCCAAAACTTTACCTGATGTTATCCTTGATCAGTGTCCGCCTCGCAAGGAACCTCGCAATGGGGGGCGTGAGAACTATGGTTATGGGCACTTGCACGGGAAACAACACCTTATTACACAGAATGGTCAGCGCCAGGGCTCCTCCGCTAGATGTTAAAAGTTCAGAGCACTCAAGCTTCCCTTTCGTGGGTTTTTCACTCTGCATTTCTTCATTAGTTGCCCATGAATCTTGATCGAGCACCTCCTTGGAGTGACTGGGCAGGCTAATTATGGACTCTATATCGACTTTATTTTGTATGGCAACGTAAAGGCCGACTATAGAGATCGCAAAGACGGACATATGGATCCCCAGACCGACCTTCCCGTTTTTGGAAAACACCTCTCGGAGTCGACCCCCCGTCACCATTTTCGGGCTAAATCCTCTGAATTTTGAATTTGGTCTGCAGAGCGGGATCGAGCAATTGAAACAAGGGTATTTTTGTTGACGGTCGGTTGGGTGTTCTGGAGCCTGGTGCTTGAGACGTCTCATCAAGTTCCATTTCGTAGAAGCTTTAGTCTATGCCTATATTTATATAGAGAAAAATAGTCAAGCTAGCACTATACAAATAGTAACATCATTGATGAAAAAGAACTTGGTAACATCGTTGATAAGAGGAGACCTAGTGATGACACACTCATGTTGCAGGCGGTGAAGCATGGAACGGTGGTTCCATGCAGCCTGCCAAGTGGACTGCAAATGCACTTCCCAAAAACCTGCAGGAAGCAGAGTGTCAGTGTTAGTGAACCTCCACTGTAGCATTGAACCTCCACTATCAACTGCAACAGTGAACCTCCACTGTAGCATTGAACCACCTAGGAAGCACTATCAACTGCAACAGTCAACCTCCACTGTAGCATTGAACCACCTATACTGATATTACTAAGGAATGTGGCTGCCCCTTACCGTTGGACTAATATTACCAAGAAATGCAGCCGCCTCTTGTAGGAAAAATACTTATTACAATAACATTGGGAAGTGGGAAGGCAGAAAAAATATTTATTGAGAGATGGGAAGGTAACAATAAGATTTTTAATTCTGTCACCAATAACATAGCAGATAAATGATAAATAAATAATATTTATAATTTATTTATAATTGATCTTTTTCCAAACTTTACTTAAATGGATGCATAATGGTAAGTCAAACAAGCTATATAGGAGACAGTATAATAACACTCATTTAAATGTCTTAAATATAAAAATTATAAAAAATCTAACATTAGAATGTTCCTAATTGTTTAAGTAGATATACTTTGTCATAAATGGTAAAATGTCTTAAATATAAAAATTATAAAAAAATCTAACATTAAAATCTTCCTAATTGTTTAAGTAGATATACTTTGTCATAAATGGTATTTCATAACTGGACCGATCAATTAAAAGCATTTATAAATGATTAAAAAATAATAATAAATTTTATATCAACGATCTCAATCATTTCAAATCTCTGCATCTGCCCCCACATAACGTCAAGATCTCAGAGGATATGATATTTTCCTGTCAAATGTCACAGCGAGAGTTATGAGTATTAAAAGCTTCTTCCATGTTATAAGACCAGTACGCGTGTACTCCAGGGTATTAAATCTTTTACTGAGCATACATCATTTCTCAATTATATCGATGATGCAGCCAACAATTCCATACAAGGCTGGAGTTTGATGTTCTGCATAAGAATTTTCAAGCTATCAATTTGACGTTTAGCTGTCTAAGTTATTCGTCATAAATTTCAATAGCTGTAGCATGTACCAAGTACATACTGCAGAGTCTAGCCTGTAATGCATTACACATGGCGCGTCGGTTGTTACCAAGTACATACTACACAGTGCAGTCTGTAATGCATTGGCGAGCAATATCCAGCAGTACTGAGGGGCTACCCCAATAGTTCCTTTCCACCCGAACCAACAAGATCCTTATCTACATCCTCTACACAATTTATAAAAAATGTGAAGATCCTCTGATCAACTGGACTCTAGGCCAAATGCATGTGGTAATTCCAAATGAAAATTCCTCTAAATTTCTTTAAAAATGTATGATCAAATTCAGTGAATAAAACTTAACAAATCTTTTCTATGCGAATATTGCACGATTTTTTGACAAATTAAATAACTAAAGGAGTAAGGAAATATTTCAATCTTTGTATTTATTGTCAACAATTGTTAGGTTTGTAATTTTTCTTTCTAATTTTTGTAATTTATTGGTATTTTGATTAATGAAAGTTAAAAATAATTCTTGAAAGTAACAAATTGTAACTCTAAAGAAATCTTTAACTCATCAAATTTTCCATATAATATACTTATAATTTCATCAATAAAAATTAAAGAATATTTACATTTATTGTAAAAGATTGTTAAGTTTGCACAATTTCGTTAGAGTTCAAAGAAATATTTTTTTCTAAATTGGAAATTATTTACTGGATGCATTTAGAGGAATTTGTTGAGTGCAAGTTTAATACTATGCATTCAACTGATCATTTTAAAGAAAAATTGTGGACAAACCCTGGTTATAACCAAGCAGTCAATGGATTCCCCCACCCAATTAAAAATTAATTTCTCTGGATGCAATAATTGTAGCTCCAGAGAATTATGGTAATAAATACAAAAGTACAGAAATTTTTCATAGAGGCAATGCACAACCAACCTTTACAATAAAATCTACAACACAAATTTACAGGTATGAATCTATGATAACACAATTCAATGTCCAATATCCATATGAATAAAACGCATATACACCATTATTCAACATAAAAGGGAAGAGTAGAGTCACCCAAATTCATCTTTTCACATCAATTAGGAGCAGATGTGGCTATTCCCCAATAGTAGAGTCTGGCCACCATGAAATATTGAACTGTAAATCAACTAGAGGCATGCAAATAAAAATATCTTACACCACCCTACATTGCATGAGTTCATTGAATCCATTGTTAAGCCTTTAGATTCTCTATCCATATTTATTAGAAAAGAGCGTTATTCATGATAATCTTCCATTCATCTTTTTAGAAAGGAGTATTATATATGATAATCTTGGCTCGATGGACTTGCTTCTGAGGCAAGCTTTCGACATATCTATGTGGGACACTAAGCATGTTGTCTCATACTTCTCCTAGAAATTAGTGTCTCTCAAATTAGAATTTGTTGATACAAGAAAGCCACATAGTGGTCAATGTTTTCAGATGTTAGACGAAATCGTTTGTTGGATATGGTGATTATGTGTTACATTCCATAATGGAACAGATGCTTTAAACACGTGGAACGAAACCTCCGTTCATTGCCAAATCGGGTTTGGACATGCCATATCGGTCGTTTTCTCTAGCGTGGTTAATCATGCCATCTATGGAGACGAAGAAAGCCAAAGATATTGTCTTCCCTCAATCAGCCCCAAAATGATATCCTCTTCCTCCAATCAGCCACAACAAAATCAAAGCTTAAGGTGGGTTTCATTTGGCATCTATGAGCCTCAAGATGACTGAGGCATTCATCATGCAGTCGCCCACCTGGCCAGAGTGGTCGCTATGCTTAAGAAATGAAATTCTTTGAAATTATAAAATGAAAACGATTATTTGTCGTTTTGCTTTGAACGCCTGGGAAAGTTCCCTCCATGAAAGCTACTTACTGTGTTGATTAGTGAAGTTGGACCAACCCTGTTGGAATTTATGAGCTATGCTCGAGTTTGCACGTCAAGTATATCCATGGAATATCATGTCGAAGGCATGGCTTGCATGTTTATAAATAAACAAATGCCTACAGCAAGGGCAAAAAAAAAATATGCACGCTTCGTTATTAGTGACTCTATGGAACTATTTAATACTGAAAGACGGAGATGGAAAAAGGTTGTTATAATGGAACTATAGTGTGTACTGGTGAACATATGTACAAGGTTCTATGGCATTTGTACAATTGTGCGGTATAATAAATCCTTGTAGGTACACTAATCAGGCAGAAAACACTTACCACTGACAATTACAGGAGACAGTACTGCCAATTACAGGTGGATGATAGTTACTGACAATTACATGGGCTGACAAGGTTGACAAAGAGAAAGAAGTGTGAAGAAATATCAATGCAATATGCGGTGAGTATTAATGCTTGTTGTCACCGTGACAATAAGACTTCAAAGTTGAAGTACAATAGGATTCGATAATTTTTATTTATTTATTTATTTTAATTCTAATAAAAAGTATTATCCAGATTTCCCTAGATTGAACAGTGGTTGACATCGATATATGCGCATATACAAAAGTGGTCCGCTTTCGTATATGCACATATACAGAAGTTGACCACTTATGTATATGCGCATATGCGTAAGTCGACCATTTCCGTATATGCGCATATACGAAATGGGCATATACCTAGATATGTCCATTTCCGTATATGCGCATATACAAAATCCGACCATTTGCCTATATGCGCATATACAAAAGTTGACTGCTTCTGTATATGTGCATATACGGAAATGGTCGGCTTCTATATATGCACATCTACGGAAGCCAGCCATTTCCATATATGCGCATATACAAAAATGATCAGCTTACCTATATGCGCATATAGAGAAATGGTCGGCTTCCATATATGCGCATATACGGAAATGAGCATATCTAGGTATATGCCCATTCTGTATATGCGCATATATGGAAATGGTCGTCGTCCATTTCCGTATATGATCATATATACGGAAATGGTCGCATTTACGAAAATGGAAGCCGACCATTTCAGTATATGTGCATATACAGAATGGGCATATACCTAGATATACCCATTTTCGTATATGCGCATATACGGAATGGGCATATACCTAGATATACCCATTTTCGTATATGCGCATATACGGAAGCTGACCACTTCCCTATATGTGCATATAGGGAAGCTGGTCGCTTCCGTATATGCACATATAAGTAAATGGTTGGCTTTCATATATGCGCATATATCCGCATATCCGTATATACGGAAATCGTCGGCTTCCGTATATGCACATATACGGAAATGGTCGGCTTATGTATATGCGCATATACGAAAGTGGTATATATGGAAGCTGGCCACTTCCTTATATGTGCATATACGAAATCTGACCACTTTCGTATATGCGCATATACTGAAGCTGACCGCTTCCATATATGCGCATATATGGAAATGGTTGGCTTACGTATATGCACATATATGGAAGTGGTCATCTTCTATATATGCGCATATACGGAAGATGAGTATTTCCATATATGCACATATAAGGAAGTGGTCAACTTTCGTATATGTGCATAACACATATACGAAAGTTGATTGTACGAAAGTTGACTATACGGAAAAAAATCACCTTGAGATATTGTTGAATCTTCACAACCTTAAGAGCCTTGAACAATTCTTCATACTAACACGTAAGTCCTTTGGAGTTGTTCTTTGTAGGCCTTTGAGTGGGATATAAGTGTCATGAGTAGTTTTTGTGCACTATAAATGGGTATATACCATGCCACATGGTTAAAGGGGTAAACAAGGGCCTTAAGACCTAATTGAACCTTCTTGAGTTCAAGTGCTATGAAGAAACCCTATACATAGAAACATGAGCCCTCACTAGGGTTATTTTACCTAGGAGTTGGATAGGGTTTCCATTAAGATGTTTCACGCATCATGAATGGGTCTCAATGCCTTAATCATAGTCATGGTAAACAAAAAACATCTGCATGCACTTGACACTAGTAAGGGGAGGTAAATAACAATCTCAATCTATAAACATGGTTTCTCAAGCTCAAACACCATGAACATGTCCTTTGACCACCACACGAGAGCATGGATGGTTTGTGGGGGCCTTGATCATCATCAAAGACTAAAAACTAGTGTCTTAGGATCTTCTTGAAGCTTCTTGAGAGCAATATCCTTGAACAAGTAATTGAACTAATACATGGGAACTTGGTAGATGGTCTTTGGCCTCTAAGTGAGATGCAAGAACCACGAGTAGGTTTTGTGAACTAGAAATGTGTGTTGATGCATAAACATGGTTAGGAGGACACAATGGCCTTAATCCTTATTAGCCTTTCTCAAGTTTTAGAACCATTAACAAAACCTAAAAACCATGAGACGAGCCCTCTCTAGAGATTTCTTAGCATCCAAGTTGAATATGGGTGCCACTATGAGTTATTGAGCATCATGGATGGGTCTCTGGTTGTGACCATAGTCAGGAGAGGGAAACAAGAGCCTCCATACCTAAACCTTGCTTCTCAGGCTAAAACACCATGATAACATCCTCAAACCACCACACAAGAACATGGATGGTCAGTGGGGCCTTCACCATCAACAAAGACTAAAAACAAGTTTCTTAGGGTCTTGTTAAAGCTTCTCAAGATCAAGAGCATGTAGGAACTTTGTAGGGGGTGTTTGGCCTCTCAATGGGATACATGCACACCATAAGTAGGCTTTCTGCACTATAAATGTGTGTTGAGGCATAGACATGGTTAAGAGGGGAAGTAACAACCTTAATCCCTAATTGAACCTTCTCTAGCTCAAGCACCATGAACAACACCTAGAAACAATGACATAATACCACTCCAATGAGTCTTTGACATATGAGTAAAATCCCAACTTCCGTATATGCGCATATATGGAAGAAGTCGACTTCCATATATGCGCATATACGGAAGCGGTCGGCTTTCGTATATGCACATATACAGAAGTTGACCACTTCTGTATATGCACATATACGGAAGCCAACCATTTCCGTATATGCGCATATACGAAAGTCAACCATTTCCATATATGCGCATATATGGAAGTTGATCGCTTCCGTATATACACATATACGAAAATTGATCGCTTCCATATATGCGCATATACAGAAGCCGACCATTTCCGTATATGCGCATATACGGAATCCGACCATTTCCATATATGCGCATATACGTAAGTTGATCGCTTCCGTATATGCACATATACAGAAACTGACCCCTTTCGTATATGTGCATATACGGAAGCTTACCATTTCTGTATATGCACATATACAGAAGACGACCACTTTCATATATGCGCATATATGGAATGATCGGCTTCTGTATATACGCATATACGAAAGTGGTCAACAATTTCCGTATATGCGCATATACGGAAGCCGACCATTTATGTATATGCACATATATGGATGCGGTCCCCTTCCATATATGTGCATATACGGAAATGGTTGGCTTCTGTATATGTGCATATATGAAAGCGGTCAACTTTCGTATATGCTCATATACATAAATGGTCAGCTTTCGTATATGCGCATATACGGAAGTGGTCAACTTATGTATATGTGCAAAGAAAACCAATGGCCACATTCCTGCGAGAGAAGGAGAGTAACCTTCGTCCCTGACTATTGTGGAGCACAGAGAAATAATCTCTCAGAGCATCATGGTCTAGCTCGGGGGTGGCCAGTGGTAAATCTAGTAGGAGTGGTTATGCCTATGGTTGGGAGGAAAGCATGGAAATTATGCACTTGGAGCAGCAATAAGAGGATCACAAACCTAGTTCGTGGAGTGCTTGCCGATAAGAAGGTTGCAATCTTTCTAATCTTCATGTTGAATAAAAGAGTTATTTCTTGTCCCAATACATGGTGTCATTATGCTTTTATTGATTAATGCATCCATGTCTATATCTGAATACTGAAAGTAACAAGTAGAGATTGTATATTTGTAGCATTATTTGCCTAAGTGTTCTTGCAGATCAACTTTGGGAGGAGATCAACAATCTAGGAAGCTATAAAGGCAAAGGAGGTCTACACCAAGTGCTAGGACCAAAGGTACACCTACTCATCTTCCTTCCTCTCTCTTGTCTTTCAGTTTAGATAGTTTTGAGACAACTTAGGAATATGACTGTCTTTTAAGGGAAGTCAGTGCTCTGCCTGTACCTCGACCCAGTATAGTAATAGCGAGATTTTCCCCGCTAGAAGGAAGGGAGAGAGAGAGGGAGGGAGGGAGGGAGGGGGATAGAAAGTGAGAAAGTGAGAGAGAGATGTTTGAGAGAGAGGGGAAGATAGGGGGATGGAGGGAGAGAGAGAGGGGTAGAGTGACCTAGGTAATCTCGGCCAATTACTAATTCCCCTAGATCTACAAATAAAAATTTAGTTTTGTCTTCAACAATGGAGGTTATTGAGCAATGGTGTCATAACCATGCATACAAAACACTGTAAGAAGTGAAGTGATAGGAGGACGACTAAGGTAATCAACGATTATATTGGTTGTCTTTTTTTGCTTAATTAACAATAAAGATTGTTGTAGGTAACTAATCCACTTCCACTGTCTTGTTTTCTGCAACATGGACTATAGAAGGGAAAACTCTAGAGGCTTATGGTTG
>ML808211.1:74489-88459 GCA_009831015.1 Picea engelmannii | reverse complement strand
CTACTTCAGGGTGGCAGGATCGGGCAAGGACAGGTGGTTGTAGCCACCTTCCGGTTGTAGCCGGAGAACATTGGGGGTTGTAGCCTCCTTCTGGTTGTAGACAAAGAATTGGGGAGTTGGAGCTTCCCTCAGGTTGTAGCCTGCGAAAATAGGGGGTTGGAGCCTCCTTCCAGTTGCAGCTGGAAACCAAAGGAAGTTGGTGCTTCCAATGAATGTAATTCTTCAAGACATATAAGAAAAAACATTCTGTGGTTTTCTCCCGATTTGGGTTTCCACGTAAAACACTGGTGTACTGTGTATGTGTGTGATTGTTTATTTCTTACTGCTCATTATTGGATAATAATTCTACATTGATATAAAATTTGAAGAAAAAGGATTATAATTACGCTATTACTGATTCACCCCCCCCTCTCAGTAATCCAACAATGTGTGAATAGATGTCTTGTCGTCTAACATAAGGGAAGCCACCCAGTCAATGACCAATTATGAAATGTTGACTTTTGGGTTCAAGGTTACCTACCGATGATGAAAGTAGGACCAGGGTGCGTGATAGGACTACAGTATCATGTGATTCTGAGATAAACTGAAGGTATGGTTGACATGCAAAGTCAAGATTTTTTAGAAGTGGCCAACACAGGTTGATAGAATTCCTTTGAACAAGAACATGAGACATATGAAAGACTCCGGCAACATAGACTCAATAATAAAACCATGAGATGCAGGAGGCATCAATGAAATTCTCTATAGGGACTAGAAGAATAATCAGTCGGTAGAGAAGACTCTGTAACAAGCTCAGCTTCCTAAGGCCATGCTAATCCCAAAATTATGATGACAAATGGACTCAATAACTTTGTTCTTTTTTCAAAGGCGACACGACTGCTACCAATACAAGATAATACTCCCTTCCTGCCCGTCTTTTTTTGTTTTTTCATAGACAAATGAATGTTATGATACAGAGGAGGAAACAAGTGTCACAAGTAAGAAAAACTAGTTCGAGTAGTGGAACATACCTATTCTCAATGCAAGAAGATGCATGCGGGAGATGGACACTCATGGGAATGTTCCATCCTAGGTATAGGGTGTCAAATTGTGAAGGATATTAACGAGGCTCTGCTTGGTTGAGGATGCAAAAAATGCTGAGGCAAACGGTTTATAACACAAAGCGAGAGCCGACTATAGGTTGAATACTGCAAGCAAGGGCATGAGATGCAATCACAACTTAAAGCTAAAAAATGTCATTTTTATGAATTTTAGTCTACTTGGTGTGAAAAATGGATAAATTTGTGCCAAATAGACGTCCTTTCAAATCCAATTTATGAGTGTGAAAGAGACAAATTCACTTGGCAATCTTTTCGCTTTTTTAAGACAAGTTGGAAAAGAGCTTAAATTAAACTCGGTTGGGACTCCTCTAGGTATAATGCAACATGTTTATGAGGGAGAAATGAGGCTTAGCATAAATTCATGTACTAGCTATAAGCGACTCCCAGTCCTAGGAAAAAATCTCTGCATGGGCACCAAATGCAGGAGGGGAGCTAACTAGGGCACCGATGTTTGGTAAGTCTCTACCACTTGATAACGACACTACTTATAGCAGATGGAAGGTTTTGTGTCGCAACACTTGGGTTTGTACCTAAAGCATAAAAAGTGACAGTTATAGGATGATGCTAAAATGCATGATGGAATGGATACCTATCCTATATGTTGGGTAGTGAAAATACTTGCCCCTGGTGACGAACGACCAACATAATGTTGAAATCCGCAACAATCCCTGGTGAAAACTACAAAAATCAACTCAATCCACCTTTGTATTAGTCCATTAGGTCAAAAAATGACTCAAAACTACAGAAAGTGGGTAAAAATTGTTATAAATAGTAACAAAACCAAAAAATTACTATACCATTTTGACCTTTTACCCAAATAGTGAAAATTTGACCAAATTGCCTCCAAGATTCAACTGGTGATTGCAGGAGAGTCAAGCGACGAAATCAAAAACCGTCTGGACAAGGTAATTCCTCTTCCCCTCCTCTTCATTTCCAGTGGATTAAATTTTTAAATTAGGTTTCAAATTTCGAGTAACTTAGGGCGCAAATTGTGTAAATTGGTGTATGCGGGCTATCACTTATCGGGTTGTGTATACGATGGGTTATAAGCAACTGTGAAAACTAAAGGGTGCATATACCTAGCCCTATATGTGACTGTAAATGAAGTAGCTCGCATACAAGTACATAATCAATAAATTCTATGGATGCTAACTCAAATTTTGACTTTCATCGGGCAGGATGGTTCGAGAATGGAGGGAAACGGAGCACGAGGAGGTAGATGTTGTTGTAGACAAAGATATGGGGCCCAAATGGCCTTCAAGAGATGTGGCTTATATAAATTTTGGGCACTCAAAGGGATGAGGGCCCAGGTGAGGTTACTTGAGATGCTTTTGGGTTACTAGGACCCTGATAGTGAAAGCTTCAACCTCGATGGGCAACCATTGAGGATTGAAGTAGAGGATATCTACTTTTTGACTGGATTGTCACGCTGAGGAGAGGTTGTAAACCTTAAATCATGGGGATCAAGGCACAGAATGAAAATAGAGGAGTACATAGATGCCCATTGTGTAGCAGGGACTCTGAAGGTCGAGAATCAACTCCACATCCGAGCGATAAACAATCTCAGCCTGAAGATTGTTGTCCTCGTGTTGACCAGGATCAAAGGCTCGACTTCGTTGCACCAGGAGTCAAGGCCGCTTATGTTCTATGCAATAGAGTGATTGAGACACACAGTATATGATTAGTGTACCTCACTACTGGCTAATATGAAGAGCCAGTTGAGAGAGTGCAAACAGGGTAACAAGAGGAACTTCGGTTTTGCCTCTATCTTATGAAGTTTTTTCTTCGAGCGGGTTCCAGGTTTGGGACCTAGAGTCAAGATTCTTCTAAGAGGACCTCGCGATCCATCCATGGCACGGTGCACCGAGGTAATGAGACAGCAGGGAGGAGATAGGGTGCCCACACCCTACAACGAGGATTTCTTCTACTGGTGGCAGTGACAACTCATTTCTCTAGATAATTATCCCTATGCAGGGATCGACTTCATAGGGGATCTGGACATGCCACTCCCACCAGGGACTGCCTACGGGGACATATGTATGTCAAATGTTTTTAAATATTTCATTTTTTTGTATTTTTGTATAGTAGAACAAAAATATTTTTGGATGGCGCTTGAGTACTAACTAGACACTTTTGTAATGCAGACGTGGGTCTACGACGGCCAGAAGGGCTTCCTCGACATCATCGGAGGAACCGGGGAGATGAGGTGATGGGAGGAGAAGCTGAGAGAGTCCTACAAAACATGCAGGGCAACCTGTCTCATTTGACTCATACGATTCTCATGGTTTAGGTAGAGGATTTGTCGGAAGCCATGCAGCGGCAAGTGATTGGTGTGCCCATAGCTTGGGTGTGACTCTTTTGGCGTCTCACAAATGTCGTATTTTGTTACCATGACACACATTCAAAAACACAGGCGTAGATGTCATGGATATCACAGTATCGGCTATAAATGTGTTTTGAGAGTATTAGCCCCAATTTTGTACTATAAACACCATATTTTTTTGAAATATATATAAAACAGGGATTTCCGGCTTTACTTATATTTATAATGTGTACATTCATTAGATGATTTTCTTTGCTTTAGTTATGTGACAAATACCAATCTAAAATGAAATTAGCATAAGCATCAGATACATGATTAGAACTCCTAGGAATGTGATAATAAGTAATAAAATCAAATTGTCATTCTAAAAGATGTACCTGTAGGAATCGTCGGAGTAAAGTAGGATCAGGCACGTGGTAACTTTCATTCAACTGACATACTACTAACTGGGAATCCAGGTGAACTTCTAAAGAGCGAATACCATGTGAGATAGGATCGCAAAAAAGTTCTATAATGGCGCCATATTCAGCCACATTATTCGTGGATGGCCCTAGGCATACGTCACCTGAAGACACCAGTAGACCCTCAGGTGAGTAAACCACCCAAGCAGCGGAAGCCAAGTTTCGTGTATAACGACTGGCTCCATCTGCGAATCCTAGGTAGACCAAAGACTCCATTGACATATGCCAACCAAGTGAAAACTCAATAAGCAAGTTGAAGACGAAAAGAAAGGGAAAAGATATATACACTAAAGTACATTTGTATACAAAGAGTGATGCCTGAGCTTGGGGCTCAAGCGTAATATATTTTCAAGTAGAGCCCATTCTTGGGCTCGGCCAACATATTCCCTTCACAATCTTCTAACTCATAGGCTCCTTTTTCTAAAACACGTCGCATGATATAAGAACCATGCCACATGGGTTTAAACTTGCCTGCCCCTAGTGTTTCTTTGGCTTGATCATATAAGAGGACCAAGTCACCCTCAGTGTACAACCAAGGATAGACAGACTTATCGTATTGAACCTTGACATGTCTTTTGTTCCCCTCGATAGTCATAGAAGCATCTCGACGCTGCTCGTCAAGACTCTCTAGGTGTACAAGGCATCACTCGAGATCGGAAGTGTCAGGTAGAAGCGCGACTACCAACTTAAGAGAAGGGATTTTACATTCAATAGGTAAAATTGACTCCACACCATGTACTAACTGAAAAGGGGAAAATCTTGTGGCAGTCTTGACCGAGGTTTGGTATGCCCAAAGTGCGGGATATAACATAATGTGTCAGTCAAACTTACTCTGGATGACAGGTTTTTGTAGAATGGTCTTGAGAGACTTGTTGAGGGGTAATAAGGAGAAGAATGACCATGTCTAAACCCTAGCTTAGATGCTAGTTCTTCCATCATTTCATTATGAAAGTGACTGCCATGATCAGTGAAAATCTCACTCGAGATACCGAACTGGGCTATAATTTGATTGAATACGAAGAAGGCGACAGTCTTCCTATCGGATTTAACTGTAGGCATGGTCTTGGCCCACTTATTAAAGTAGTCAATGACCACGATAATGTGTTGATTCCCCCTAGTCGAAGTTGGGTTGCAATCCACGAAGTCTACCCCCCACTTGGTGAAGGGACCGATGGTAATGACTGGGTGAAGAGGGGTTGGATGCAAGTGCATTTTCTGAGTGAACACCTGGCAGGGGTGACACTTCTTAATCGCTTAAATACAGTCTTTAAAGATAGAAGGCCAAAAATAATCGGCTCGCAAAAATTTTTGGGTTGTCGCAAGCCTGGATAGATGACCACTACAAGCCCCATTGTGGCAATCGTTCAAGACTAACTCGGCTTCTCCATGAGTTAAAAAATAGCCCAAGATATTGTCTATTCCTTGTCGAAATAAAGTGTCACCGATGATAGTATAATTCTTAGCTTGGTACCTTACACATCGTCGGTCATCTCATGAGAGATGCTGAGGGAGCTTCAAAGTTTGAAGATAGAGAACAATGTCTCCATACCAGGGGTGGGACAACGAGACAATAAAAATGTGTTCTTCTGCAAACGAATCAACATTGATAACATCCTCATCTAATCATGGAAAGTTGGATATTAACTCCGCGAAGACCAGTGATTTCTTGGATTTTGCAGAAGCGAAATCGAGATCAAACTCTTGTAAAATGACAATCCATTTATTATAATTTTCCCCTATGATACGCCTGGTAAGGACGTATTGAAAAGGGTTGACATCGGTAACCACGATAGTCTTGCAAATTAATATATAATGACGTCAAAGTTGAACTGTGTGAATGGAAGCCAAAGCTAGCTTTTCAACGTGAGAATAATTAAGTTCAGGACCGACTAAGTTTCGACTAAGATAGTAGATGATGTGCTCGCGGAGCTCATCATTCTCCTAAACCAAAACCATACCAATCGTCTCCTCATACGTGGTGATATAAAGCAAGTAATCCCTGCTATAGTCAGGAGACTTCAGTAGAGGCGTCGATACCAAGGCTTTCTTCAAAGCATCGAAGGACTCCCGGGCTTGCTCATCCCAGATAAAAGGGGTGTCCTTCTTCAAAAGATACATGAAACCCTTAGTGATATTGGCATAATTTACTATAAACCAACGTAGAAATTTAGTTTTCCCCTTTAAACCTTGAAGTTGTCTAATAGTGCACGGGGGGGGGGGCAATCGAAGTATTGCCTCAACCTTTAACGGATCTACTATGATCTCGGTCTCAGAAACTAGAAATCCAAAAAGACAACCAGACCTAACGCAAAAGATGTACTTGTGAGGGTTCAACCAGATTCTATAGTAACGACATCTTTCAAAAACAAGTCGAAGGTGCGTAGCATGATCCGCTCTCTTATGAGACTGAGCAGCAAAATCATCAAGATAGGCTTCGACTATATGCTTAAGATCGTGAAAAGCGAAGTTCATGGCATGTTGAAAGGTTGCTCCGACGTTTTTAAGGCCGAAAGGCATTTTTCGATATGAAAAAGTACCCCAAGGAAAAATAAATGTCATCTTGTGTTGGTCATCAAGTTTAATTTGAATTTGGTTATACCCTAAAAATCCGTCCATAAAAGAAAATACTTTGCTTCCCACACACTCGTCGAGAATCTGATTGATGAAAGGTGTCAGGAAGTTGTCTTTAGGATAGGCTTTGTTCAGGTCACGAAAGTCCATACATACATGAATAGTTCCTTGCTTCTTATTCATAGGAACATGATTGGATTCCCATTCAGTCAAGGGAACCAGGTAGATAACGCAAGCATTAAGTATCTTCTCCACCTCTACCTTAATATCATGGGCCTTCTAGGAATCGATAGCTCTAAGACGTTGCCGAACAGGTTTAGCATCCACATAAGTTATAATCTCATGCTCGACAATATGAGGGTCGATTCCTGGCATCTCTTCGTATGACCAAGCAAATACATCTTGGAATTCCTTAAAGAGTCCAGTGTAGATCAGGATTTCCTCTGACGAATAATATGTACCGATATGTATGTTTTCAATCTTGCTAGGGATACAAGAGATATCGATCATGAAAGTAGGAGAAATACTCGCCATATTTCCTTCGGCATAAATGTCATGCATATCAAGTGGAACTACGACGTGACCGACTATCTCACTCAAAGTAGATAGAAAGTCATCTTTGTTGATTCTTTCAAGCTCTGGGAGAAAATAAGAGCGGTGATGCATATCGTCCCAAGGTTTGTCGGAACCATTCATGGCTTCGATGATAGCTTCATCCGAAGGCAAAGTCTCATCGAGGCAGTCATGTGAACAAGACAATGAAGTGGCCCACACGGGCCTAAGAATGAGATCCTCCTCGTCCGTTGGTGAGGTAACAGGATTGGGATCAGCAGAAGAGTCAAGAACAACTTGATACACAATCTCCACTACCGATAGTGGCATGGCCATTCAAGCATGCAATTGACCTTCACAAGATGAAGTCAGGGAAGATAGGGTCCACAGATCACTAAAATAGGATGTGCGGAAAGGAATGGACCTCCTTATCGAAACAAGCCTACTGGACATGGCGTAAATGTGGTGAATCGGTGTCGTGAAGTCGAAAGTACTCATAAGGGAAGAATGCAATCCAACATCGGCATTCTCAGTTGCCAGCTGAGAATTGTCTATCACAAGGATCGATGGTCCAACAAATGCATTGGGACTAGCATACACAAAGGATATTTGGTCGATCATCACGATCTTCCCTTCATGAGGGAAAGAAAGAGTACGGAAGATGAACGATAGGATGATGACCATAGCATAGGTCCATAGCATAGGTCCAATTGCATCCTAGTAACAACTTATAATCAAGAGGCGCATCAACTACCTCCACCTCCACATCCACCTCTACCATCTTCCCACCTAACTAGACCGAAAAGGTAGGAAGAATATCGTGAGGGCGGAAGGAATGACCGTCAAAATAAGTCAACATGTTCGATGATTTAGAAAGAGTCGGAGAACCGAGTGCTTTCCAACAGATCAGGGACATCACACATGTAGCAGCGCCTTCATCAATAACCACACGTTTGATGGTATACTTTGAGTACCCCACATGGATTTGGAATGCCACATGGTAAGGCAAGCAAGGCTTCACATCTGTGACATCAAACTTGATAACTTTTGAGCCACTGGGTTCTAGATCTCATAACGTAGATAGTAAGGCATTCCTTTGTGAAGGAGACATCTGGAGTACCTCCAAAGCTGACATCGCACAAGAGGTTTGACCCGGTCCTCAACAATAGAGTAGTTTTGGGCGACTGTAACATTTAGATTATGGGTAGAGAGCTTGAGTACTCCTTTTAGAATATAAGGCGGTGGCTCCATTTTTTCAATATGTAAAGTCATCTACGGAGGAGTAGGAGGAGATTATAGACCAGGTATAGATTGTGAAGAGATATAATCTCGAGATCGAGTGGTTGCATTAACTTTCACATCGACCATATTGATACACAAACGATCGTCGTCTTGCAACGACGGGTTTTGACTCCCACCAGTCGCATTTCCAGCATTTGAGGAACTCGAGGCCATGTGTTGGTTATTTGGAAATGGATTCTTCAACACAGCGGGCGGTAGAGATAATAGCCTGGCATCTTCCGCAAGTTTGGGGCATAAATGAGTAAGGTCGTCATCTGTACAAAGCTTACAAGGAAATTTCACCTTACATCTTTCTCTCTTGCCCTCTCTAGAATTATTATTCATCTTCTCATTATTACCATTGTCCTTGGGTTTATTACTATTTTTCCCACCCTTACGATTATTTTGTCCTTTCTTTTTATTCCCGCCTGGTTGTTGGTTACCACTAGGGCCTGTCGATGATTGCACAGATTGTACATCCGCCGACTGAGTGGGGTTGGAAGACACAGACAAAGTTGGACCTTCTGCAGACTGGTTTAGAAACAACTCTTTCAAATGTCTTGTCACCGAGTCTAGGGATTTTACATTGGCAGAGCCTACAATGCCATTGGCATGAGGTTCGGGCTTTTGTCTAAGGTCATAAGTAGACCACGGTGCATCTGGAAGAATGTGGTATAACATCTCGGACTGAGCATATATCAGATCTAACTATTGGGATTTAAAGAGCACTTCTTCCTCAGTGGTAACCCTGAATGTAGCAACATCCTTTGAGATAGGAGGGTGCAAAGACTTAAGGAACCATTCTGAAAGAAAGGTCGAGGGTATGGAGGTCTTAATCAACCTCTTTCGTCTACACCACTCCTAGATATGATCCGAGATATGAGTGGATGTGTCCTGGCATAAAGTTGGAAGAAGTTTTAGGATAGCATCGTAAGGAACCAACAATTGGAAGTGGTTAAGGAAGACCAAAACCATTTGACTAAAGGTCCCATATGCCCCCCTACGTAGCTCGATATACCATTTTGTAGCAACTCCAATGAGGGTGTGTTGAAATAATCTTAACCGAATAGAATCGTCATTAAGGGAATTTGAGGAACACCATACGTGAAAGGTAGTAACATGATCACCAGGATCCTTGCCATTCTTACCTTCAAATTTTGGAATGTCTGAAGGAAGCTTGGTGGGGACGAGGGGCCATGTAGGATCATGAATCACAAGGTCGTTCATCAACTTAGACAAGTCTGGCAAATTGGGCGTGGCTAGAAAAGGGAGACGACATTGGGGCATCTAGCCCCAAGCTCCCTAGAAAGATTATGTTTGAGGAACTGCAGCCCATACAGGGTTCTGGTAAGCATCATGGCCCTGTCCAGGATTGTAAGCCCTCCTCTAGGTTGATTCATAAAAGGTTGGTTGGGCATCATTCCAGTAGGAACGTTCTGATGGGGGTTATAAAAATTGCCCCCAGCTGGATTGGATCCTGGTTGGGGGTTCCCCAAAGCATGAAACTGACCTCCTCTGGGTGTGAATCCAGATGATAGAGGTGGATTTGCCATGCCAAAGGTGTTGGTCGGAATCATCACCGAGGAGGTAGGGGTATAGGATGAAACTTGAGTAGAATCTTGTCTGCCAGGTTGGTTGTTCCACCCAGAAGCAAGAGGATTAGACCCGGAGTTAAAAGCAAGAATGCCTCCCATATTAGGATTCGTTTGAGGGATTTGAGAACCACCAAATGAAAAGAGAGTATAAGGAGGTGTAGTGCCCCCAAGCCCAATGCTAGCATTAGGGCCAGCAGTTGGGATGGCCTTCGAAAATTGTGAAGTAAAGTTCAACATACCATAGGAAAAAGGACTAGAGGCCATAGTTATGGAATGAAGATTATAGCCCGGTGAGTGGCCAAGAGACCCAAAAGGGTTTGAGGCAAGAGATTGAGCATTCTCTATAGGTCGAACCATAGTAATGATAGGTGCCTCTGGCACTACAACCATTGTGGTTACAGGAGTCGAAGGGGTGCCATTAGTTATAGTGGGTGTGGGAGTTGAAGGGCTCCCAATGTTCTGAAGACTAGGTTCAGTACTCATCCTTGTAGAATCACAAGTCTGAACAGTGGAGGTGTGTGTACCATGCCTAATAACTTTACGCCTTTTAGAAGGCAAAGACTAAAAATACGGTGGTAACTATAACAAGCGACGGGACCAACAGGGATGCTGGTTTGACTCCACGATGACTTAAGACTCTAAAGACAAAAAATAAATCCTAAGGCCGACTAGTGATCAAAGAGCAATCCAAAAGTCAAACAACCAATATGCACACAAACGGGGTAAAGTGGTTGAAATTGGCCTCCCTCCCTAAAGAAAGTATGTCTCACCCAAGAGGGGCTTGAGACTCCCTGCTAAAGATCAAAGGTAACAAAATCAGTTATAAGGGCCCTCGTGGGCTTAACAACCAGTCGGTCAGATCCCCCCGGAGAGGTAATCCTCCATAAAGGTTGTGTGTTGTCCGACCCTTATCTGACACAGGGTACTTGCAGAATAACCCTTGCAAGTAACCTATGTGGCACCTAAGTCAAGCAACTAAGAAACCAAGGCATAACCGATGCACAAGCGAGTAGTAGTAAGTCAGGTCTACTGTATGGGTAGGGTAGCAAAGCCTGAAACCTTGAAAGTACCTCCTCTCATGGAAGTAAAGGCACTAGCAATATCGCCATATATGAATAGATCCCCATAAATATCTTTGACGCTAAGAAGGTATCGAGGGGATATCCCTTCAACCAACCTTATGCGACATCGTGATTAACTCCAGTGTGAGCAGAGCCTCCTGGTATTACCAATTATACAATGGATTTCTCCACTCCATTTGTCAAACACATATGTTGATTTAATTGCCTTGGAGAAGTTTACTCACAAAATTGTATTCCAAGGCACTAAATCCTAAGCTAGTTTGTGCACCCTAGAAAATAGAATCATGACTAATCAATTTTAAATTATAGCCTTAATTTTAGTGGCCATGACTACTCAAAAAGGTATGGCAGAGAAACTCATGATGTTATGACTCAGCAAGAAAAGTAAATATGAAAATAATGCAAAGTCCTAACTTCAACTTTCAATGAATCATATGCTTCTAAAAACAAATGTCATTTTCAATTTCAGCTCTACAATTCTGAAGTAAAAATGCAATCTTACATTACATGCACTAAGCTAATGACCAAGACTCAAAAGGTAAAAAATGCCAAGCAACACAAAATGCTTAATATTTTTGTATTTTCAATATAAGAGAAATGAAAATGCATGGACTGAACAACAGCTTGATATATAAAACTCTACTGTGTATAGAAAGAGATAACTCAAGCAGAATACCAAGGAGAAAAACACCCAGCCCAATGTACAAGGAAAATCAAAATGAAAAGGTGATGAGAAAGAATCTGCCCAAAAATTCAACCACAGACAAGTCTCCTGTCATCCCATAGGCACTTAACAGTCACTACAGAGACCCAAGAAGGCTCAACAAACATCAAATCCCACCCAACAACCACCAAACCCAGCTAACAAGCAAATAAAGTTGATGTATGTGACTGTTCAAGGAAACAGAGTGTATGTACACAGCTTGCAGAGGGACATCTCGCATATATATGCGACTGTCAAGCCAAAAACCATGTATATGTTTCAAAAACAAGGCCAGACAAGGGAGAAGGCTAAAAAACTTAGACCCAAAGTGAACAGAGGCTGTCAAGTAATGATACAACAAGAAACACAATAGGAACGAGAGCAATCTAATTAGAAAAGTACTCCAAACCCTCAGAAAGAAGATTCAATCCCCAGTATGGTCGCCAATTCTATTACGAGGAAAATCTCTCTATGGCTAGGGTAAACCACAATAAACGAAAATGACTATAGAAATCAACTCTCTTCTCAAGTATGCTATGTAAACAAATATGCTAGCAAGACAAGATAAAAGGCCTACCTCATCCAGACGTTCGATGAAGTCCACCGTTGAGCACTTGACCCAAAGCAATATACCTGCAACTAGTCCTCAACAACCAATCAAAGCAAGCATATGGTGATGATAAATGATGTTAGCACATTCAATAGCATAATCCATTAATAAACATGACAAATACACCCATGCAATAATAATTCAAATATTTGCAAGATATCAATTGGACGAGAAAAGAGTATTTCTATTAATATATGATCAACAGAATTGAAAATGTTACAGACTTCTGTGTCAGCATGGTTCTGAACCGAGAAACTAAGTTCCTTCCAGTTGGGCCTCCACCACTTCAATCCTCCACCAAAGGCAAGCTCATAAAATATAAACAATGAAGTTCATAATCAATAGGGGAAGAGCTTGGGGGTTGAACATTGAGTTCAAACTTAAAGGACAAAGGGATGCAGACTCAATATGAAGTAAATAATTTCTCCACAGTAAATTTTCTCTCAAAGTTGAATTCTTTCTCTTTTTTTCCATAGCTTTGAATTGGCCCATTTATAGCCTTCAAATGGAACTGAAGGGTCAAGTCGGAATGTTTCCAATATATGGAAGGCCAAGGATCATAGATCTCCTATCTTGACATGGAAACCTGACATTAATTTTCATTTTTTGCACAAATCACAATGTACGCGGGTTGTAGTGGTGCAGCCTGTGTATACGCATGTTGTATAGTAGGCAAGATGCGTACATGTGTAAAAAAATGTATTTTTAGCTCTGGGATTTACAAACAGGGATGATAAGTCTGCATAGGGAAATGGAAAAATGCCTTATGTGCAAGATTGCATAGGGTGAGGCAAATCTTACTATAACATAGGCTGGGAAATTTTTCATCTTCATGATTCACTCTCAAAGTGAAAAGAAGGTCACAACCACATCAATGTCCTCTGCACATGGCTTCTCTACACAACAGAAGCAAGTGGACAAAGTCATGGAAGAATACCAAGACATCTTCACCTCACCTACCTTGTGCCTCTACACTATCAGGTCAAGCATTCAATCTATCTGATCCCCAATGTGCCTTTACCTAATGGGCCAGTATATCAAAAATGTCCTAGAAAATGAAGAAATCAAGCACCAAATTCAAGAGATTCTCCAAAAATGGCACATTTGACCAAGCTCCTCACCTTGAAGAACTTTAATCATGCTTGTGCAGAAGAAAGATTGGACATGGTGACTATGTATTGATTACGTAGCTCTAAAGAAAATGGCAGTTGGGAATCAATACGAAATTCCCCAAATTGACGACCTTCTCGACCAACTCAAGGGAGCCAAGTACTTTAGTAAGATTGATATGAAGTTTGGCTACCACTAGGTCCCAATGGAACAAACTAGTGTATGGAAGATTGCTTTCAAGTCTAAATATGGTCTCTTCAAGTGGTCGGTCATGTCCTTTAGCTTGACGAATTCCCCAAGTGTTGGGTATGTGTCATATTCTTTACACGACTAGCTTTAGTGACTGCTACGTTGCGTCGAATGTGTAGGGGGGTTTGATGGGGTCTTTTGCCTCGTTTTTTGTGTTGCCTCGATTATAATGTCCATTGTTGGGAGGTTCTTCGGTGCATGGTTTTTGCCAATGGTTTTTTATTTCCGGTTAAGGAATTATGGTTGTTGACTAATCCAAGTCATTGGGTTAGGGTTTTGGATGTCGTTGGCTCCTATATGTATATTGTATTGTAAACAATGTATCACTATGAG